>CACVKI010137232.1:0-47214 GCA_902732785.1 Trichogramma evanescens | reverse complement strand
ATTCATTTACCGCGTATTGTAAAACTTTCGGTATAGCTGACGTATAAGTCAGCTAGTGTAAGGTAGAGGGGTAATTGTGTACATATAATACGCGTAAGATTATTCTTGAGTGCTCACTTGTGTAGTAGAGACGATACGAGAAGTAACGAGCATTAAATGTCGTTTCTTATTGTTACAGGTGAGAATTGTAAATAATAGTTTATAAGTTTTGTAAATAAAATTGGAATCTTATTGTTACAGAAACACAATTTTGTTCGTGTTTGTGTCTCCCTATACTACATTGGTCTTATATGTATATAAATCCTTCATGCGGAGACCGGTGCAAGAAAACCGGCTTTCGACGATCTCGACTCGAGAAGAGAAAGAGGTAAGTATAGACAGAGAGAAGAGCATCATCGCGCGCTGCATTCGTTCGTTCGTTGGTCCACCGCCGCCGTCGCCGCCGCTTGCGAGAGTAAAAGAGCGAAGAACTCGTTCGTTAAACAATCGTCTCGCCATGTAGGAGACGACGATCAAGATGCTTGTTTTGAAAGAAATATCCACTCGGAAAAAAGGAGCGAGAGAGAGAAAAATACCCAAGAGCAAGTCGTGAAAGACGTCGCGATCAGCAGCAGCAGCAGCGTTCACGAGAGAGAGAAAAAGAAAAGTATCGCAGAGGCGCCATACATACGCCCAATGCATGCGTGGATCCTCTCTTTCCTTCTTTTTCTTCTTTTCACTCTATATACGTCCGTACGTCTGTGCCATCCGTACGTGCGTGTGTGCGCGGGTAAAAAGTTGAGTCAATTTTCCTCGATGCAGTAGCTTCGACGAGTGCACGCTCGTGTGTATATACGTTATATACGTATACGCGGCCAATGGCCTGCAGCTCTCGCATGCGTTCGCGACGACGCATAAGCGTGTGCGTACTGCACTTATAAACCGCGCACGGCTCGAGAAGGCAACAGTCGACTCGTGCTGCGCGTCGAAAAACAAAACATAGCCGTTAAGAAGATACAGAACTTGTTGTTGATGACTGCGTGCTTTGCGCTGCGCGGGTGTGGATCACGCACCGCAGGAGAGCCGTACGCGATGCGCTCAGCAATGCACCGATTTTTAAAAGGATATTATATGTTTTATGTTTCATCCCCGTATAAGTGCTTTTGGGGAGTATTTTATACCAATGGGAAGTAGGTTATTGAGAAAAGGTTCATCTGTTAATTGAATTATTGAAAATCGGGTTAACAGCAATACTTAGAAGAATAGATTGAAGACGAACAATTTTTTATGAAAAATGAACAAACTGGTTAATAATTAATAATAATTTGAAATATTTTATTGTTCTTCACAACATTAGAAAATATTTGAGTAAAAAATTTTGTGAAAGTACAAAGCGTAGTCCTGTCAATGTTGAAGTCTGCACTAAGTTCATCTCACGCTCCTAATATAATAGGGTTTGCTCAAATTGTGTATCTTCATTACGTGAGATTTGAGATTCTTCTGGTTTTCAAATGATTTGTTTTCAAACCTCACACTTAAAGGGTTTGCTCTGATTATGTACACTACATGTAAAACGATTCGTTTCCCGTCAGAAAACGTAAACACATCGTAGTGAGGGCCGTCTGCGTGTATAACATACGCGGCGACAATAACAATAGTACACGGGTCAACATAGGCAGAGCCCCTCGTTCGCTGTATTTACGCTTTCTGACGGGAAACGAATCGTTTTACATGTAGTGTACTGCACATATGTGCTTACTTAAGTTACTTTTTTGTCCAAATGATTTGTGACAAATTTCACATTCAAAGGGTTTACTATGATTATGTACTGTATTGATGTGAACATTAAGGTTATCTATGAAGACAAATGATTTGTGGCAAATGTCACACTCGAAGAGTTGGCTACGATCATGTACTGCATTTATGTGTTTATTGAGGTCACCTTTATACCCAAATGATTTGTGACAAATATCACATTCGTAGGGTTTGTTTCGATCATGTACTGCATTTACATGCCTTTTGAGATCTGTCTTTAATCCAAATGATTTCCGACAGATTTCACATTCAAATGGTTTGCTACGAATATGTACTGACATTATGTGTCTTTGAAGATAACTCCGGGATCCAAATGATTTGCGACAAATATCACACTCAAAAGGTTTACTACGATCATGTACTCCATTTATGTGTTTTTGCAGGTTGCCTTGGTATCCAAATGATTTGTGGCAAATGTTACACTCGAAGGGTTTGCTACGATCATGTACTGTCATAATGTGACTTTTGAGTAGATTCTGATATCCAAATGATTTGTGACAAATCTCACACTCAAAGGGTTTGATTCGATTATGTACTGCGTTCACATGACGTTCAAGGTTTGGTTTTCGACCAAATGATTTATGACATATTGTACATTTGTAGGGTTTGCTCCGATCGTGTACTGCTTTTATGTGCTTACTGAGTTCACATTTGTATGAAAATGATTTATGACAAATTTTACATTCAAATGGTATAATTCCCTTTTGCATCAAATTGATTTTCACCTCTTCATAGGCCTCAAGCTTTAATCGAGACTTTTCTTGAAATGGACAAAAATTATCGTAATCGAATCCTTTTTTTACTAAAATTATTAGCCTCCTTTCATTCAAATAATTTGTTAGAATTTGATTTTCTATCTTCACAATAGGTAAGAAATTTTGAGATTCAGTTTTGCAGGTAATTTTCGTTAAGGACCTTAGTTCAGGTTTAAGATATTTGCACTCGAAATCTACGGCTATATTTTCATCTAACTTTTCCTTTAATGACATAACCTCATTCATGTAATCTGTCTGAAATTAAAATTGTATTATAATTTTTTTGGTGAAAAACAGAGCACGATTAAAATCATTAAACTCACAGATGATTGATAAAGATTAAATGTGTTTTTGGTTTCACAAGAATCCACTGAATCAAAACTTTTATCGTCACCTGCATCTGTCGGTTCTTCCTTTATTCTGCAGAATAATCAAATTCATTGAGGTAATCACTTAAAACATATCATGGCATGTGTAAAAAAAGTATTATACCTGATTTTTTCCTCTTTGTTTTCGACGACTCGCTTCATTATATTTGTTCACAGTGAATTTTTTCGAAAATTAATTAAGAAAATATTTTAGGTTATACGACTCGAGGAGACAGCGACTGAAACACTGCTGACTGCACAAATATTATAGAGAAGAGTCCCCGCGATTGTGATAGCTCATTGGCGATACTTTTTCCCTCTCTCGTCAACTAGCGGTAAACAGTATTGTACTGCGATAAAACTTCGGCAGTTGTGGCATGTATCATTAAAACTAAACTAAAATTGCAGTGAAAATTTGATTCATACAGGCACAAAATTTGCTGTACCCGCACCGATAGAGTAGATTAATGTTTTGTTCATATGCTATATCAGAAATACGGGTCAATTAGTTGTTGCAGGTGCTAGTAAAATAACTACGACAGTCAAGTCGATAATTTTACAAAATATATCTCTACTCTTCAAAAATTGATGGTCTGATTGAGTCTTCGAGATAAAACGTGTTGTGATACGTCGTTCTATTTGAGTAGATGGCGTGCCATTCATCGAGCGCAATTTTTTGATTTGTGATAACGTGATCGAGTACGGGTAGGATCTATGCGTGAAAAGACGTGTTAATAAGGAAGAAGCAGTGGCCCGTGGCCTTACATTTTATAACTCGACGTATAAAGCGTAAATCATTTCTATATAATACGCACATGTGCAAGCTCAAGCACGAGGGAATAAGTAAACGCATAGAATAATACTCGAGCTCTCGGCGTTTGGAGCTGCTAGAGTACACGGCCGAGCTGCTGCATTCGTTTATACACACACACTGCGAGGGCTCGGTGCAATGCGAATGACAATTTTTGGCACGGAGGCAGCAACGAACGACAGCGGCAGCAGCACATGGCGCAGAGAAAAAGCGTGAGTGAGAAAATACATAGAGCTAAAAGACTAGTGGGCGCGGGCCGCAATGTCGACGACATCTCTCGCGCACCACGTACCACACGCTGCACCGCATATATGCCGAGCCTGCAAGTGAGCCCCGTGACAATATCGTAGCCGAGGCTGCCGCTGCTGCAGCTAGCATACATTGCACTGCTCGCAGTCCTCATCATGCACACTCACACGCGCGCGCGAGCGCACACGCATGCAGCGGAGAGGCAGATTCGCGCGTGAAAAACGATTCCCGGAATAAAGAGCAGCGCGTGAACGAGGAATGCAACTAATACCACTATATATAGCACTTTTCTCTCTCTCTCTCTCTCTCTATCTCGTTCTCTGCGTGCGCTAGTACTGCTAGTACTGCCACGCATTGTTATTTTTGTCGGACTCTCGTGCCACGGCACAGTATAGTAGTGCACCCCGAAAGTGCACAGTACTACACGTTTGGGCAGAGGCTCAAGCGCCAACGTGCTGTACGAGCGATCGAGTGAAACAACAGTTCGAGTGGCATCAGAGAGACAGAGAAAACGAGAACGACAATGTATGTTAAGGAGCACGATATAGACTTTCGGGCTTGTACGACAACACAGTAAATAACAACAACGAGTACGCGACTGCAGCACACAATTGTGCAATGAGAAAGTTTGACGAGACTCGATGACTCGTACGTGTGCAGCAGCCAATATAAAGATATATACGTAATAATATACGAATATAAATATATGATGTGCAGCATACAATGCACACGCGCGCGTGCACACCGCGAGAGAGAAGAAGTAATAATTGCACGCGGCATCGTGCATGTGTGCACAGCTATATTATATAGTATATGTGAGCGCGAGCGAGCGCGAATTGGCCCGGGTATTTTTGGAAAAGATCGAGATTTTGTACATATAGTGGTATATATATAAAGCAAGTTTACACAAGAGAGCCGCTGTCGCGCGGCAGCAGCTCGCGCTATAAACTTTACAAAGACGCGCGCGCGCGTCCATAGTTTTCCCAAATGCTAACGAACTAATTCGCGCGCCTATTACACATCGTATGATACGTTCGATATTATATCGTTTTATTATATATGCTGGGCGTAGATCGCTTCGATCGCGCAAAAACCACCGCAGTGGAAAATATTTTTTTTCATTCTTTCGCGCGTCTTTCTTTGCCGCGCGAACCGGTATATATAACTATTAATAGTCTATGACATATAAACGACGGCATCGATCTTCGATCGCTTATTATTACACAAACGAGTCATAGATTCTCGTTCCTTTTTTTTGATGAATACGATGTTTAATTTTCACGCTTTACGGCGTGATTTATCATCCGCGCGCCTCGAATTTTCAACCCTGTGCGGCTCCTCCGCGGCTGCCAGCGTTTTTTTCTTCTTCTTCGCTCTCTCCCTCTCTTTTCACGTATAGTAGCGATTCTCGCATCGATCAAGGCAAGTATAATGCACATAAAAATACGTGACACGGTATAACGCTACTACACTGAAGCTGCAAATGCTGCTCGCCGACCGGCATTGGAGCTTCATAGCCGGGATGGGCGCCAGTTTGATTTGGTGCGCGAGCACGCGCTGCTGCACTTATTAATGCATTTAATATATCGTATAGAAAACAAGCATTTGAAACGGCGTCGCAACTGCGTGAAAAATTTCGGGGCCAACATCATCGGCGCCGCGCGAGCTTTACACTCGCGCGTGTACAATATGTATAATATAGTGTCACCCCGCAGCATCGCCAGCATCTAGTATGTATTATACCACTTCGTGCACGCGCATAAGCAAGCTCGTAATTTTGATGCATCACTGCAAATAAATGCGCATGGCAAATAAATTTGTCCTCACGATCGTTGAAAATATAAATCCGACGATTATAAAAGCTCAAGCATTGCTGCTGCCGCTACCTCCTCCTCTACGTCTCTCGACCAACTCGGATCGCGTCGTTGGTTATACAGAGATATTCGCACGTAGATATATATTCATATGTGAAATTCAATATTGTATATAACGCGAGTGCGCGCGCGGCTATACACGCACCGTGTCGAGCTATGATAGGTTTTCCGGCCGGAGCATTCCACGAGTGTAACCGTGTCATCGAAACACTCACACAATGGAATTTCTCGTATTGATTCGCGTAGCAAGCTTACAGCTTGTGGTATATACGTGTATATGTTTTTGTGTACGTGTGTGTGCGTGTACGTACGTGTGTACATCAAAGACTGCGATGATACAATGTGCAAGTCGATTCGCATACACTCGAGTTTTTTTTTCATGAAATTTGTCGATGCATGCACGGGAGGGAATAGCGACGCGACATATCTACGTTACGTACACGGAAAAATTCGCTCCAAGAGAGAAAAGAGAGAGAGAGACAGAGCTAAAAATAAAGTATGTCCATTTCGAAATTCTTTTAGCAAATGTACAACGTGAGTAGTAGCAGCGGCAGCAGCAGCAGCAGTGAGCTTTTACGATTATATGGTCGCGACGGCGGTGGCGGCAGCGGCAGCGGTGGCGGCGACGAGAGAGAATTCACGAGAGCTGCGCGTGAGAGAGAGGGAAAAGCTCGGAGCTTTGAAAGCTTGCCAAAAATTCTGAGCTCTTGTCAAGATGATGGATCCAAAAATGAAAAGAAAGAAAATAATAATAATGAAACAAAAAAAAAGAAAAAGAATGAACCGACGATTACGCGCGTTATGTCAGCGCGAAGAGCACATGCTGTGAGAAGGATATAGCGAGAGTACGATCCCGAGCTTGCGAAGTGGAGAAGCTTACGATGTACACGGTCGATACTCTGTGAAATCAAATAGGCAAAACTCGTTGTTTCCGATGTCGTTCATTTCTGCAAATTTTATTAGAAATTTTAGGACCTTTGAGCCCCTATTTCCAGAGGCTCGAAGTTGGAATTTTTTCTAAACTCATGCTTATTGCGAATATTTGAAAAATTCCAAGCTCAATTCTGAGTGACTTTCGAAAAAAAGAGTTCTAGAACTTTTTGCAGGAAATAATCGAAACTTTTAGAAAAAAAGTACTTCAAAAAGGTCGAAGCACACTGGACTATCCAAAGTAAAGAGAAACATAAAAGTCCAAATCTAATCGAGTTCGATTCGGACTCTTGTCGTCAAAAAAATTCACAAAGCTCTCTCGCAATGTCACCTGATACCTCTTAAATTTTTGTAATGAGCCTTCGAGTCTAACGTCGAAGGAATGCCATTTTTTGATCCTTCGATTTCACATAAAATCGGTCATACACGTACGTATAATATGTCGACTCCTCCCGTGAACTCGCAAGCGCTCATTATTTGTATTACATACATGTAGGTTACAGCTGGGACTCTCCTATATACGCGACTCAACTTTTGCACTCGCTCGATCGAGCTCTCCTATATAACTCCGAGTTCGTTTCATGCTGTATCTGGCAGCGCGACTGCAAGTTATACCTCTCTGTGCGGCACACGGATAGACGACGAGAGGAGCGTTTACATTGGAAAATGAAAAATAAACAACGGATTATACCGGAGAGCTGGCTGCACATAAACAAGCTTAAGCGTATATATACGGCATAAAATAATTTGACAAAGGGAAATTTACATGGGAAGAGCTTGGAGAGAGAGAGAGCGAGATCGACGAACGCAACGTGTTTTTTTGCTCATAGGCCTCCGCACGGCGTGCACGGCGCTACCTATATACTATATAATAACTATATAGGTATAGGTATATCGTCGTCGCGCGCGCGCGGAGCTCGCATCAGGTGGGTTTTTACCGGCAGTTAGAAAATACTCAAACATACGAAACTGCCGCACACACATACACACAAATACACAAACTTACAGACGCGCGTAGAGAAGTATCGATCGTTCATCTGCGACGACGAGCGTGTGTTGCTGCGGCAGAATAACGGCAACCACCTCGTTCGCTGCCTTCCTCTCTCTCTCTCTCTCTTTCGCTTCGTATGTACATGTACGCTCCCCTTTTTTCGGAACACCAGAGAGCCTTTTGCTAGTAACAGCCTGGTATATATGCGCATAAACACGTATGTATATACCTAGCGTACGTTATATATACAGGCCGATTCGTGTGCACCGATCCAAGTGTGTGCGTAATGCCCGCGCCGCCTATTACTCGAGGCATGTAGGTAGCCGCGCATACACATACACGTGCAGTCGTCGTCGTCGTCGTCGTCGTCAGTAGCAGTGGTGTGTAGCGGTAGCGCGCCCCGTTTTTCCCGGATGAGAAAATGTGGGGCGCGGCTGCTGCTGCTGCTACTGCTGCTGCGGGGGTTGCTGGGGAGCCTCTCTCTCTCTCTCTCTCTCTCTTTTACTTGCTTGTGTGCGAAATGCGGGCTTCGCTTGGCTGCTCTGCTCTCTCTCGCTCGCTCCCTGCGGAGGTTTTTTATATGCGCGAAACTGCGCGCGCGAGCGTTGAGAGTTTCATATATAGCCCAGAAAAGAGAGAGAGAGAGAGCGAGAGCGAAAAAAGAGAGGGATGTTATGCTACAAACTCTCGGGGTGAAGAAAATGTAGGGCTTTTGAAAAATGCCTAGGACTTTTTTTCTTTCTTTTTTTTCGCTCTCGTTCCGAGCTCCGAACTCTGCTGCTGCTAGGCCTATATTATACACAGCGACTCGAGCAATATTATACGCTCGAGCAGAGGAATATGAAAAAGTTGTTGCACTGCAGCGAATTTTTTTTTTTTTTAATTCGCGCCATTGGTATCTCACTGCTTGATCAATTATTTTCTCCGTCTCTCTCGCACTTTTTTTTTTAACGAATATCAACGATGACTGTTAAAAAGTAGTCCGAGCTCTGTTTTTTTTTGTTCGTGCATAGCAATGAAACTTTTTTTTCTGAAAAATTTTCGCGTACATGGAAAACTGACTTTTTCCATTTTCGAACGTAAAAAGCTGCAAAAAATAATTTTAACTGATGATAATCACGAAAAAATTATACATCTTCCTTAATGAAGGGGAGAAAAGAGAAACATTTTGCGCAAGGGTCGTGTCGGAAAGTCGAGCGCGCTTATTGATAATGGAAAGTCGTAAGTGTGCGATCACGCGCATGTACACGTGTATGTGTGTGTGTGTGTGTGTGTGCGGTTAGTTCAGGTCATTATCGCATAAAGCACGTAGACGAAGATCTGGTGGCGCTACTCGTGCACGCGCTCTGGCGAATCCCGAGTCTCAATTTCCAGAAAAAAAGTACACGCTAAAGTAGCAGCAGCAGCAGCAGTAATGGCAGTGGCGGCGGGTTGGTGTTTTTCCTGGTTTTATCGAACTTTTATCCAGCCCCGGATGATCAATCGCTTCCATATCTCGGCACGTGTTATACGTAGATATGTACAAGACGCAAGCTGGACTATTTATCCTGAAACTAGAGAGCGAGAGAGAAGAGGGAGGGGGTCTCGAGATCAAGGAGAAGAGCTAGATCATCGACCCTTTAGACTATATCCTACATCTTACGCGTTTGACACGCAAAGCCGTATATATATAGTGCACGCGCGAGGCAGTTTGCCATCGTTTTATCCGTCTCTATCTCTCGAGACTCCTCTGGGTTACTCGGAGCCGATACACACGCACATGTGTGCCGATGGGCTTGCGGATAATAATCGGCCCGATATGCCTCCTCGATTGCCTCCTTTTTGCACTTGGCTTGTGGGTATAATATATAAAATATTGGCCATGGGAGCGCAATAAAACTTCCCCGAACGTTTAATTGTCAGGATTCCGGGTAAAAGGCGAATTGCGTACTCTGTATGCGTGTATATGTGTGTCTCGACTCTCTCGTCCGTTCTCCTTTATACACATCACGATTATTCGCAATAAATTTTATGTATATGTATCTGCGTGCTGCTCCGGCTTTTGTGGACCTCGCTCCTAGACGCGCGATATATAGCAAGGTGAACTGCGAGAGAGACGCGCGGCCGACACCAAGGATCTACGCTTACATATATTGTAAAAGAACCGAGACAAACGGCCAAGTTTATGCAGACAACCTCGTTTTTGAAACCGCCTGGGCTCAACTGATGTGCGCGACGATGATGATGATGATGATGATGACGACGACGATGGTGATAATGACGAAAGAAAGAGAGAAAAGGAAAAAAAATCGAACGATCGTAACGTATATATTATTATAATTTATGTTTGCGTACGCGCGATCTCTCGCCACCGCAAAGGCGATGACAAATGCAGCGCATCTCGGAGGCGCCGCTGTCACTGCCACCGATCGTATATATAAACGTACATTATTTTTCGAATATATATATCTCATTATTATAAATAATAAGATGGCAAATTAATCCGGGGATTTCTCGAGCTTGCACTCGAGATATATAATATGCTCTGCGTGTGTGTACTCGAGAGCGCGAGAGCTCGGGTGAAGAATAAACAATATAAAATGTCAACGGAATGAAAATCGCAATATTAGCGGCTTCTCCGCACGCGATCGCGCGCAGAGAGAAGAGTCGCGATATTATTATTTTGATAACTCGATATAGCTCCAATAATATCCGAAAATAGCCTCGCGCCAATTCGATATTATACTTGTGTTTTGCCAAGGAAAGCACTCGCGTATGTGTGTGTGTGTATGAGAGATCGGAAAACTTGCGTTCGTATATAGTTCCGCCCGCGATTATATACTTATTATTACGCGGATATATATGAGCGATTCGTAACGCAGTTACAATATCGACCTTCGATATATTACGATATCGCATGTGTAAGCTACGATCGCCGTAGCCAAGGAACACAAACGGATTACGTAAGGCGTAAACTCGAGGACCAATGAAGAAAGAAAAATACAACTTTAATCGGGAAGGTGAAAATGTTCCAAAAATAGTAATAAGACTAGATTAAGATATAAATATTAACTATACACTAATGATAGACTAACGATATACACACCAAACGAAAAATTGTTTGACACTAGCGCGTTTAGTAGACGCGCATTTGTCGATGGAATCAAGAAGCTCATAATCATCAAGTGACACCTTCGATTAAGATAAATCTTGAGTCAATAAAAAAAAAGTTCTGGAATATTTATCCTTACATTTTCCAAACGAAAATATAACTCGGTTTTAGAATGAGTAAGGTTCGGGCTGCATAAGAACAGCTGTTATAAGTGTAAGAAGAAGTGAAATTTTTAAAAAAATTTACATAAATTCATCAAGATTTATAAACGAGCCTCCTTGCACTTATAATCGCGAGAGCTGCGTGCGTGAATGCGGCGTTGAAAAACTTTCATTATCAGCGGCAGACGCAACAAAAATAAGTATAAGCGTTTATTAAGTACACTACGTGTGCAATATTTACTCTTTGTGATAGACCTATGAACGAATGTTTGAGCAAAAAAAGAAGGAGAAAAAGAAGAAGAAGCGATATCATAATGACAAAGCTCTTAGCCTCCGTGTAAATAACGACAGGAGGAAAAACTTGAATATATAATAAAAAAAAAACGTTACGGAATATCGCGCGATCGTCGCGGGTAACTTACAATGTGCGCGAGTATTAATCGAGACAGCAAAAAGTGGAAGGAGCTCTGCTCGCTCTCTCTCTCTCTCTCCCTCTCGGTGCACATCGAATCGCAAGCCTTCCTCTATGTGTGTTATAGTCGCGTCGATCCGCTGCACGTCTTATCGCGCTCGAGCTCGCGAAAAGTCACGCAATCATAATTGTTAATCATCGAGCGGGGCTGCGCTCAGCTTAATTTATTATTATCATACAGCGACAGCAGCAGTCGGCGGTTCGTCCTTATCGAGAGAGAGCTCGACTCGAGTATATACGCCCGATATTATTCTTACATTATGCACACAATATTTTCTTTGGGGGTCTGTCCTTTACGATCTCGCGCAGACGAAATTCCGCATAAACAATATTTGCATTGTAAACAGAGGTGTATAAATATACGCGGCGACGACGACGACGACGACGACTTGCCACCTTTGCACGCGGGCTCGATTTTGTCAGCTTGCACGCGGCGCTCGCGAGCACACACGCACATTATTTTGCATGTGTGTGCGCGTGTGTTTTTGTTTTATTTTCACTCGAATGCTGCACTTACTTCTGGAATTAGCCGTTCGGATTTTGGTTTATCGTATTGCCTCTCGAAACTCTTGGATTTGTAATCGCGATCGTGTGAGAAAATCGTCGATCGAGCGCGATAACGTCCCGAAGAACTTGTCAAAAACGCATCGCTGGTAGAAATTATTATTAATTCTTCTCTGCAACAATTGGGCTACGAATATTAAGCGCATTTCAAATGAATTCATAATGACAATTTTTTTGCCAATTATTTTACAAAAGTTGAATTGGTTTTCAACCACTTCAAATACGATATAATATCTTTTTAAGCCCCCACCGCTAGATGGCGAGTACCTTGATCTGGAAATATGCAAGTGGAAAAGTCAAAATTATTGTATAAGAGATCATTTTTCGATCTTTCTTCATATTATATCAGTTTTAGACTCGTTTATGATATCATGAAATTAGGCATCATCATACTGATGAAGCGAATAAAGCAACTGTGCGCATCTCAAAATATGTATTATTCATTGTGCAAAATAGTCTCTCTATGCACCTTTATGCGATACGTACATGTTATACTCGAAAAATTTATGCCGACCGCTAGACTACCGAGTTCATACGAACTACAGTATATAAGCTCGTTCGCTCGATCACAGTTTATAAATCCTATATCTCGGGGGTGCAGTACGTGCGCGGCTCTCCAGTGCTCCCTGTATGTATATAAGGGACACCGCGACCGCTCACACATAAACTCGTATAACTATACCACAGTTCCTCTTTCTCTCTCGGCTTCTGTGCGGCCGCGTTATTTTTCTCACACTCTCGAGCGATTTTTCAAATTTTCTCGCGAAGCATACATACGAATACGAATAAGCGCGAATCAGCAGCGGCATTCGACCGCGCGAAGAGCGATTATTCATAGTTTACGATGTTATGGCTATGAGCGCAGCAGCGCAGCGTATCACCTTGCAATGGAAAAAATTTGTGCATCGAGTGCAGTTTATATTATAAAGTACGTACGCTGCATTGGCGGCGGCGGCGACTGCGGCTCTTTTTCATATGCCCCGCGCGCGCGTTCGCGATGATGATTACATTTGTACACGATATATATTGCCGCCAATGGCATTAATAATATTGGCCAGTCATGTGATCGTTTGTTTGCTTACGCACGACGCTCTCCTCTCTCTCTCTTTCTTTCTCTCCCTCATCGGAGAGGTTTGATATGATATAAAGCTTTGGCTTTCGATACACCAGTAAGATTTCGAGTTCTGCTCTGAATTTCGCAGCTATATATATACCACGGCGAGGAGTGCAAAACAAAAATTATCTTGCAGCCAAGCCGAGCGAGAGAGAGAGAGCCGAGGCTCTCTCGTACGTAGTGGTGTACACATGCATGTGCTCTCTGTGCAACTGTGTACGTATATTAATGATACGTATACGCGTGTGTTTTGCACTCTTATATTTAATCGAACATCGTACGATTTTTAATTATTTAGCCTGCGCGAAGGCATGGTTATCGCATCTCTTCTCTCGCTCTTTCTCTCGAGTTACTGCTGACTTTTATAATCAAATAAATAGAATGTCTAGTCTGCAGCGAGCCCCGGCTCGAACTGCGAATGTGTGTAAGGCAGAGGCGTTATTGCGTAAAAACGGCGTGTTTATTATTTTACGATTGAATTAACCTTTACGAGGCCCGCCAAGCCAGCCAAGCTTTATTAATTTCGTCTGCCCGTGCGCGCCGAGATTATTTCGCTGCTTTGTTTGCCTTTTGTTAACTTTTTCTCGCAATTTTACGAGATCCGATGCGCGATTTTTTTACTTGGTTCTATATATACAGTTTAAGAGATCCATGCCTTCTGGTTTTTACTTAAAAAGAGACAACGGCAATGAAGGCAAATTTCCTTCGGTCAAAGAAATGAAAAAAACACTAAATTTCATCATTTATTATGAATTTACACGACGTTTCGCCGATCTACGTCGGCCTCTTCAGGTAAACTCTGCGTTTACAGGTAAATTCATAATAAATGATTATCTCTTTGACCGAAGGAAATTTGCCTTCATTGCCGTTGTCTCTTTTTTTCTATATATACACACAAAATTTAACAATTCGTCGCGGGTGCAAAAATAAACAAAACAAAATCCTGCCGATAACGCTCGAGTATTATTACGAATCGAGAGACGATCGCAAAACATATATCTCGCGCGTATACGATCCGAGAAAACAACGTGATCGTATGTACGAACGTATGGCGCACGCGAGCTTTTTTCTTTCTAGCCCTTATACGCGAATACGTCGTCGACTGTTCTGTGTGTATACTTACTTGCGCGCGATCGTGCGTGGCACACGCGTATCGAATGGTGTCATTGAGAGATGGAAAATAGCGTACATATAGTGCGCAAGAAAGAGCGAGAGATATTTCGCGCGATAACGATAAACTGCTACTGCGGCGTTGCTGCTGCTGCCACTGGTCATTTTTGTTGTTGTTGCACATTTCGCAACCGAACGCCTTTTTTTCTTCCTTTTTTTTTACCCTACTTTTTGTTTCGTCGTCACACACCATCGCGCGTACGCGAGCGAACAATAAACAGAAAAGAAAAAAAACGGCGACGACCAAAAACAAAAAAAAGAGTCGAGTTCCGCGCTGCATCGACTCTCTCAGCGAGGTACAATATCTCGATGGGCTTTACATCACATCACGCGCACACGTATACAAATGGCATATACGCATTCGGGAGTATCGGGCATAGATATGTGCACGCACGATGTACGTAGCCGCTGTTGCGAAAGTCGCGCGACGCAAGATCGTTCGACTGGCTATTTCCATGTTTCGAGAAAGAATATAAAATAATACGCCGCGCGAGCGTACGCGGGTGCGCAAGTACTGCTGCTACTACTACTACTACTACAGATGTTGCGCAAAAGCACCAGCAACTACGCGCTTTATTGTACGGAGCCACGAAGAGATACCACGTGCAGTGACCGATACACAAAACTACCGAACTAAATTGAAATTCTAGTTCCGTGCTCTAGTTTTTTTTCTCTCTCTCTCTCTCTCACGCTTTTTGGGTAACCGTTGAATATTTTTGTTGTAAGTTAAACGCGAGAGAACTACTCGAACAGATTACATAAGACGTGTGTCGTACGTTTACACGCTCGAGCGAATATTATATGAAACTATGAAACTATGTACCCAAAAAAACAACGCAAAAAAGTCGCACGTAATGCGTAACGCGATTGCAACGAAGTTTCTTGANAAAAAAAAAAAAAAAAAAGAAACAAAAGAAACAAAAAAAAGAGAAGAAGCAAAAAAGACGCTCGGTTGCACTACGACTGACTCGAGCTTTCGACAGACAAAAGTAAAACAATCGTATATCAATCTCGGCCTCAACGGTACTATACGGCGGCAACAGCAGCACTGCAGAGAGAGAGAGAGAGAGAGAGAGAGAGAGAGAGCAAGAGCGAGAACGAGCGCATCGGGGTCTCAAAATTCCAAATAGTAGCTGCTCTTTCTCTTCTTGATGCAGCGGGCAACTCTCGCAAAGTAGTTACACACATCTCGCGTTAAGCGCGCGCTTTTCTGTGCTTGCAGCGGCGGTTTCGCTCTCGCTCGCGAGCGTTCACGCAGTACAAAGCTCGAAAGATTCTCACTCACTCTCGCTCTATCTTTTTTCTCGCTCTTGGCACGAGTTTCCACGAGCGGCTCATAAATAGGCTCGCTCTCTTGTACACACACACAAACACACACGCGTATACTAGCTACGGCTATATAAATGCACGCACCAGTGCAGCAGCAGAAGAAGAAGAAGAAGAAGAAGAGCTGGCCAAGCGAGTATACATGGGCCTCTCCTCTCTCTCTTTCTCTCTTTCTCTTTCTCTGATCAATGACCCTTATGGAGGTCCATATGTTTGTGAAGCTTGCGAGCTGTGCGAGCGAGATGATCGTGTGTGCTTGCATTATAGAGCGTGCGGCTCGAACGCTGTACCGTGCGCCCGAGAGTGTTATAATACACACGTACACTCGAGTTTCTTTAAGGGGTTAATTATACGTATATTATGTACACGAGAGATGACCTGCGAGGCGCACTTAATGCAATCAAGTAGCTGCTGGCGTTCGCAGTCCATTGCCTTTATTATAAAAGCTATTACAATGCAGCGGTGCAACGTTTTGGAATACTGCGTTACGTGCGCTCTACAAGGCGCGTCTTTGTTTCGAGATTATCGTTCTCGGAATTACGCACACGAATTTGCTGATTTTTCGGTCAAATATCCCAATTCCTAGGATTATTAATTCGGCGATGATTCGGCGACACTTACGCATACATCGGTATATTATACGCGTATTACGTATACTTTCGACACGGTGTCAGTAGCCAAACCAAAAATCTTATTTTCACGGTCTCTCTCATGCTCCAGGCTATATAATATACTTGCAAGCAAAAAAGCTCGTCCCACGTTTGCTCTGTGTACAATTCATCGTTCACATACGACTCATCGAATGCAGCTGACGAGAGAAAAAAAATTAAAAATCCGACTTTTGCAATGCACATCCGATAGTCTTGACGACGACAGCAATATGTGTGTGTGTATGTGCAGCATTGCATTCATCGTCGTTACGTTACGAGACGTACGATTGTACGGGGTTGCAATATCCCATCGTGCGCGGGCTCGATTTGTGCGCTATATACAGCGCGCATTGCACACATAGTACATAGCAGTGCAATGTATACGTGGCACACACAGCTGGTATGATACTGCACATTGCGCTATATATTCAACCGGACGTGCAAGAAAAAAAAAGACGAAAGACGAGATCATTGTTTCTCTTTCTCGCGCGCGCGCGCGCAGGGGACACGACGATATAGCTGCTATACTATATACTACTACCCGAGAGCCGCGCGCTAGCTCAGATTGTTATGGAAGGCGTCGTCTTACTCATTCTCTCTCTCTCTCTGGGCAAAATTTTTCCGCTCGCGAGTTTCGAATCAAAGCTCGGAGCTTCGTTTATACGCGACTCGAATCGCGCCCGAGAGAGAGAGAGAGAGAGCACATCGACATTGTTCGCGGCTTTATGTACGCTGCACATTACTCGCCTGTATACATTGTTCCTTGTTGCTTTTGCGCTTCTCTTTTTTCCCATCATCGCTCTATATTGTCTACGACGAGCTTTTTTCGATACTTGTCATGACACGTTACATTTGCGCGAGTCGAAGAAAAAATCATGCCGATCCGAGAGCTACATGCATACACGTATAAACGCGGCGCGATCGAGATTTCACGTTCGGCGGAGCGCGGGGCTCTGATTAAATCTGCACGCACGCACATACACACACGTATACGCGTTTTAGAGCACAGAGCAAGAGAGAGAGAAGAGCGTGATAATTTTCTCACACGCGATATCGCGCGGCTAAGTAATATAAGATCTCCCTCGATTGCTGCCGGCGTTTAATTAGAATATTTCTGTATGCTCCGGTACTCGAGTCGGCGCGGTCTTGTCGCGCTTCGCACATACACACACACACACACACACGTACACATAACTGTATGCACAAAGCCGCTAATAATATGCGTAAATCATGCCGGCCGCGCGGCGAACAACATTTGTTTATCTCGAGTGTATTGAACCGATACATAATATGGCGTGATTTTAATATTATCTACAAATATACCGAGTTAAATTATTGTTTTCCAATTATAAATACTTAAGCTTGAGAAAAATAACTCGTAAATCAGCGAAATTCCGTTTGACTTACACCTGCCCCGCGCGGTGTGCATATTATAGCTCGAGCTCGCGATCAGCGATCGTCTGGCGTGATCGCGCGCGCGATGACGAAGACCACGACGGCGATGACAACTTGTTGATCGTCTTTGAATTTTACGCAACTTATTACATCTTTTCTCTCTCTCTCTCTCTCTCTCTCACGATCGATTAGTTTAATTAATTTATGCCGATATCCTCGAGCTGTACATTTAAAAACGAAAAAAAAGGGGTAAAAAAAAATTAGAAAAACTTTTACACTCGCCGCCAGGTAATGCGTAATTATCGCAAATGAGATTCGAAAGGCTTACGGGCGCTCTCTTTCTATAAATATTATAATATACACGCATGTATGTATATTTAAATGTAACGATAATGGACACATCGGCTGAAAGATACATAATTGAGCGATACATTATTTTTGCTTCGCTCCTTGTCGGCCCCACGTACGCACATGCACATGCATGCATGCATATATCGCGCGGGATCCGATCGCGTCACGAAAATCTCTCTCTCTTTCTATCTTTCTCTTACATGTACATTTGCAGCTGCGCGCGCGGACGCATGCACCACCGCGGCAAATGTATTTATGTATAAATATACATGTATAAAAGCGAAAAGATTACGTAAACCCACGGCTTCGCGGCAAGGGAAAACAGATTTTATATCTTTGTTATGTAAAAAAGTTACAAAAAAAAAATTAAAGTACGTATATACGGTGATAAGTGCGCTGCAGCATCGGTCCGTCAGCAAAGGCACAAAAAAATAAATGAATAGATGAAAAATGTGAAGTAAAATCTAATTACATTAATGATGAACAATTTCGCGGAAAAATTATTATTATCTGCCAATATATATAAAAGCTGGGTGTGCACGATAAAAAAAGCGAAAAAAAAAGATGTGTGCAAGTACGTCGATGCAACTGCTTTTTAATGATATATGTATTAATAAACGATCGCTACATATACGAGAGACTTAAACCGGAAACAAATATTCGAGCGATAATATGCCGCCGTCGCCGTCGCCGACGTCTTACGACTTTCTTATTATGCTCGTCTGTTGTTTTTTTATTTTTTTATTTTGGAGTCGCAATTATTTTTCACGCTCCATCGCGAAGGAAACGCCGCGGACTATTTATCGCTCTTCTTACCCACACGCACAGACGTGAGCGAAAAAAAGGCATATTTTCATTCGAGAAATAATATTTCCTCCAATCGAAACGTTGAACGTCTGCGCGGGGCTCAGACTCGACGTAATATAGGAATAATAAATTTCTCGGGTAGACGCTCGTTTACCATCGCACGCGCGCGCCCGATCGTCGCCTCGTTCGAAAAAAAGGAGGCACACGCAGGCAGGAACGAGAACGGGGGGCACGTACGCAGACACAGAGACACACCACACGGCAAACATTATCCGTGTAAATATATCTTAATGAATCCGCTCGGGCAACAATAAAAATTCTCGACCGTCTAGACTATAGACGTACACAGACACACTTATATACTTGCCTTATACGAATAACATCTACATAGCTGAATGAGATTACACCTACGTGTGTACGTGCACGTAAAACAGCAGCAGTCGGAGAAGCAGTAGGAGCAGCAGCAGCGACGGATGAAAAATGGTATTGACACATTAAGCAGGGCAGTCATCGTATGGTGTTGAGCCTCCAGACTTTGACTCAGACTCCCTAGAACACATAAACACACACCTATATAATATAAACAAGCTCTCGCACCTACATCATAATAATATGTGTATATACATGAAAAAAAAAAAAGAGGCTCGCGTGTATGTGATGGTGCGCACACGTGCCAGACGAAAAGAAACCGAGCGAGAGAGACAGAGAAAAAAGTCTCGAGCCGATTTAATCGTTCACTTTACGTCACTGTATCAACAAAAAATCCGACTATGAGCTTTTTAGACGCGACTGCCGCGCGGTCGGGGCTTTTATGTATGTATGTCGTCGTGCCCATATACACACACACAGACACAGGCACGCACTCGAGACGTAGACGTTATTTTGCACTTGATAAGCTCCCCGGAGTCGAGTACGCCTGTGCCGCAGAGAGAGAGAAAGAGAGAACGACGCATTATAACACTCCGATAAGGAGATATCATTTGTAGCGTCTATGTGTACATGTATGTGTGTGCATAGTATACTGTTGAGCTTTTTTTTCTCTCTACTCGCTCGCTCTTTTCAGCTCCGCGCGCGCTGTCTCGCCGGTCGCGCGCGCGCGTCACCGCCGACGTCGCGATATACACACGTGTGTGTAGGAGGTGAAAAAAAGTCGCATGAGTCGGGCGTTAATCGTTAAGCGTCTGTGTTAGTTTTTTTTTTCTTTTTCTTTTTTTTTATGTTGTTTTTCCCTTGGTTCGCGTGTTCGCACGTTTTTTTCCCTGGAATCTCGTCTGGCGCGACGAAATAAATTTCCTCGGCTTCGAGGTTTAAAATACTCGGCCGCATTTGTATATTTTTATAGCTGAGCGATTGATTTTTACGATATTGTAAATTCATGTATTGCATACATGTCGATAAAGAGCCACAGAGGAATCTAAAAACGTCGAATTAAGCGATCATCGAGCTGAATTTGTGTATATGAACGGAAGAATTATTATTACTGAAAAAAGAAGAGAGACGCCTATGTACGAGACAAGGCACTAATTAACTCGAGATGACGCGCCGATTCTGATGGATGCGATACTTCTCGATGCCAATAAAAAAGTCATGAACGCAAAGGAATTTCATAAACATTATCATAATCAAGTAATACGAATTGCAGGTAAAAAAAATGTGGGTTAAAATGTGTCGGGGCAGCTGCGTTCGATCGCGACGACGCGATGTCACGTCCTCGAGACGGGTATAAAGTTGCCCATTACACATAGCAGCTCGACAAAACAACCCGAGAGAGAGACGCGCGAGGGGGAGCTGTTTAACTTGGAGGCGCCCATCGTGCATGACACGAGTACATATAGTCGATTCGAGGCCACTACCACCGCAAACGTCTCAAATTCTGCAAGCTCAGAACATCAAATACAGACACGATCGCCCGCGCGTGCGGCCCGGATCACCGACGTAAGCTTATACACATTATACCCTGCGATGTGGGTATTATACGTTAGCCGTGTATCGTCGAGCGGCTTTGCGTTAGCTTGCAATATATATTGTTATATACACAAAATGTTCGCGACCGCACATCGAATGTCAATAACCTCTGGTCGCGCAGTTCGTCGTCGTCGTTGACGCCGCCGTCGAACTGAGCTGCTTTCGATAGGCTTCGATCTGCTCTTTTTTTTTATTTTTTTCAAGGAGTTACCAAATCTACAAACAACGGCGCGTTAAATTTCAAAATATTTTTCATCGATCGCGGCTCGTCCAGACGCCTAAATGTATGCGTATAAATCTTACGCACTCTGCGTCACTGAAGGATCTTTGATACACCGATGCGCACGATTGAATCAGTTCTCGAGTGTCGTATGTCTTCTCTCTTTCTATATACACATTGTAAGCGAGGAAGGAAGCGCGATCGCGAAAGAATCGTCAATAATTAGCCACTGTGCGCATAATATATCGAGCACAGGATGTATCGATTCGAGCTTGACTATGACTATTATATACGTAGCTGCTGAGTATGTGTAGCGATCGAGTTGCAGCCGCGAATATTCGTACATATATGAATGCAATCGTCGAGAACGATCGATCGATAAAAAAAAAGAAAAAAAAAGAACAAGAAGGTCGGTTACTCGCGAGCGCGCTAATAACACTCAAACACTCCGATCGCAAATTAGGTAAGCAGTATAGTGCGGCTTATCGCGCTGCGTTTCATCGATACGGTCATGAGCGGCAATAGTGTAATAGCAGCTCAACAGCGGCAGCTTGCAGCAACGAAAATATCAACGAATCGAGAGGCAATTTTTTTTCTTTCTTTTATCGGTAACGAAATGAAGCCTAGGTAGATGTATTTCCAATAATATGTAACGCGAACTCAAAAAACTCGAGCGTGCAGGACCGATCGGAGACGTATTTGTCCATTTCGCGTGTTCTGTACGAGCGTAATTAAATTCGAGAGCGCGCAAAAGCAAAAAGGTACACTCAGAAACAGTGCTACATGTCACAGGAAGTGCGGACACGTATGTCAAGTACTATTCTGTTGTTACATTTATTGACTATAGCTTCATACATTGTCTGTACAAAGATCGTCGAGTACATGTGTCCTCGCTCGAACACATCTTGAATAATGATATACGAGCATATCGCACGCGCGCGCGCCCCGTTCGACATTTTTTCAAGTACGAACTGCCGATTATTAATACTGACTATTATTATCGAATGTACTTGAGACAAATAACATGTATACACGCGATAACGATTAATCCGACGTTGGCCGGGTCGGGCAAATCTCAATCGAATGATCCGAAAATATTTGGCCACACGTGAAGTGGCGGCGGCAGCGGCAGCAGCAACGGCGCGACACACGCACTCATACACGCGCATACAGAGACGTTATACGATGCCGCGACGACGTCTCGCGGCGCGCAGACTTGCAATGCACGGCAATTTATCAGATTCGCAAGCTCGAAACTGAATAAGAGACGCGCGGCATTCATTTTCCAAGTGAATATAAAAAAAATGTATGCGAGACTGCCAACACGTCTATTTCACTTATTTTTCTCGGCATTATATGTATTCGTTTGTACGTGTGTGCGTATGGGTGTGTATGTAGCGGTGGCATTGCAGCATTATCGAGTCGCGCGATTAGCTTAGGCTATTATATATATACAGCAAGAACATAATATACGCGCTCGAGATGCGATTTCGTGATAATGAGCCGCGATCGTTGCGAGTCTCTGTCCCTCTCTCTCTCTCCACCGAGCGCGGAAGTTTTTTTATCTCGCCCAGACACGCGTTATGTATATGTATACAGCCACATATACTCGAGAGGATGGTGCGATCGTCGTGTCTGGCCATCACCCCTTGCTGCCGGGTGCCACCTCTTTTGCCGGTCGCCGCCGCCGCCGTCGTAGCTTATCGTTATCGCTCTCCCCGAGAGTTACGGGCGCGCGTGAATACTCATTTAAAAGTTTGCGCTTTTTCTCTCTCTCACATTTGTTTTTTACCGTTTATTAAAAGTCGAGCTGGCAACGTTACTCTTACTACTATGAGGAGGCAGTAAACTTATAATTATATGCGTACGCATACTCTTTGAGATTCTCAGATCGAGCTGTTTTTGTATAGTAATCCTACATGAGCTACCGTATTATACGCGATACCTTTCATATGTTGATAGTCCAAAATTTGAGCGTTTTATAAAGCTTGACCATTATATAGGGATTGAAGCCGGCTGAAAAAGGTCTCTGAGAAAAAAAGGGGAAAAGCTTATTAGATCCTGCAGATAAACGAGATAGAAATAAAGGGACACATGTGTAATGGCAAGAAGTGTGCGAGCATTTCCCGATTTTTACTCGCCTCGAACGCGATAAGTCGGGTTAATTCGGAAACCCAAATTTTTTCGAGTACTTCTACACTTTTTCCGAGTACTCGCGCTTATTTCGAATATTTGAACTTTATTAAGTGCGCTTTACTATAATTTTTTTAGTTTATTTAAATGATATGAAAATTTCGTAAATTTAATAATAACAAACAAAAAACGCGCAAAATATGCTTATCATTTTCACGAGCTTTGGCGTGTGTTACCAAGCAAATACAATATAAATCTTTGTTCTTCAGCAACTAGCTGAGGATTTTTTCACAGCAGAAAGCTCCGGAAAAATTTCTACGAACTCCCACACACGACATGCAATCGTCTATGATATAAATATTTGTTATTTTTAATCACTTGCAGCAGTCGATGTGATTTATCTAGCTGTTCACGCCACAGCGCTCTAACGCGTATTGACTATTCATACGCACTGCGATCTGTACGTACAGTAAGTGAACATGTAGACGCAGCTTCAAGAGATACAATTAGTCGCTCGGGCTAAGTAGTATCGAGTGTAAATCGTAAATCCAACGGGGCAGGGACCACCTGATGTACACACACATATGCAATAGTAATAACAATAGCACACATACAGACATTGGTCTCGTCCTTACTTCGCTGAACTTACGCTTCTTATCGTTTTCGAGTTAAACGACTCCGATTTTACGTGTCGTTACTCGTTGACGACAAGCAACCTGCGCGCGAGAGAGAAAGAGAAAGACAGAGATGTACGCAACGAGCATATTAACGTCCAGAGGTCCACCACTTTATCTTCAATTGGCTCCTAATTATGATTATCGAGGGGGAAAGTCAATCCGAGTCTTGGTTAGTTGGGTTATTAAAAAAATAATTTTGTAACGAATAAAAAATATTTTTAGATAATTCTTTGAACAGCTCAAAACAAAAATGAACTCTTGTCGTTTTTTCCTTTGATGCAAATGTAACGAATTAATAAATAACAATTTTCAAGCTCAGTAACTTTTTATGTAATAAATATTTTTTAATTTTCAACTCAGAAATCGAAAGGATAAGTTATAATTTTCAAGCTTAGAATTCGTGTATAGTTCAGGCCCCAGTTTGACTGCATTGAAACAATTTTTCTTGAAAAACATTTTTTTACCTAATCTCATATCTTGCCGCAAGAGTACTGGTACATTCACGGCACGCGGAAAGTTCAGTAGTCTCTGCACTCGCTCGTTTGTTCGGGCTCACTCCTATACTCAACGCGCTTGATGCAGTTTTACTTACAAAAAAATGGGTATTAAAAAAAATAGCAATGTCAACTGATTCTTTAGAAATCGAAGAAAAAATTCTTCACGACATTACATATGGACCTATCGAATTTTCTGCACAGACTCATGTAATGGAGGGTGCTAGCAGTAGGCAAATCTTTTTACTACGAGGACTGATTTTCTTATGTCACTGACAGTTTGTTAAAAAAAAAAAAACCGGGATGATTCAATCGTCATAAGGTTTATGACTCATGAAGGTAATAATAGATTTATGATTTAGTTTTTTTCTCAAGAAAATAGTCAGCTTTTTTGTATTTTTTTGTAAAGGATCAATAAAGGATCAATAAAGGATCATTGATGCTTCAATTACCTTTTGAATTTTGCATTATGATGATCTATGAAACTTTAAACATTTTCATCTAGTAAACTCACAAACGTTAAACCATACATAGATGTCATAGGCATTCAAGTGTAACTAAAATGAATTTAATGTCAACAATCATCAACTCAGACACTTTAAAGTTTAAATTACCGTCTAATAGTTTTCTAATTTACAAAGAAACTTAAAATTTACCTTTGTTATGATTTTAATATTTTTTCTTTAAAGCGTCAAATGAGAAGTTCTACAATTTTCTAATAAACTTATGTATCCAAGTTTTTTCATGCATTAAGTTCATGAATGCACACATGAACTCTAAAAATCAAAATCACTGTTCTTTAAATCAAATCTTCAACACTTTTAAAACACTGTTTTTTGAATAATTTTAAATTTGTTTACTTTGATGAGATTATTTTATAATGAAAACATCAAAAGCATTTAATGAAAGGATATTTTGTACTTGTAACTTTGATATTGATAGCAATTTGAAACTATAGCAGTAGAAAAAAATAGCACACCTGTGAACTGAAAATTAAGTTTGACGTGAACTTATTAAAAGAGAAATGATTTTAAAAATGTATATGAAAAGGTATATGTTAAATGAGTACACCAGTTTTTGTGTTCAATAAAAATAATTTATGTTTTAAATTAATCTTGAGTGGCATCGACATTTTCAGTTTGCAATCCTTTGAAGTTTGCAACTGGGATGTACGAAACGAGGGTGTAGAGCTTGTTTTGTGCTTCCTCATCGTCATTGCGCCTTCTGCTCAAACGAACTCTGATGCGGAAAGGTACATTTCTGAAAGATAAACATTTATAAATTAAAGATATGAAAATGAACTGAACATAAATAAACTCAATTAATGTACTTTAGCTGAATTGACTAAGCAAAATGTTCACAAAAGGAGATTGGCTAAATATATCAGTTGCAATACGACTCACTCGCCTCATTACTCTGGCTCTCAAGTTATTCTCTACGATTAGAAATAAAGATCTTACCTGATGCCTTTGCTCCAGAGGGCTTTGTTGAGCCTGGTGTCAATTCTGACATCATCTGTTCCCATTTGCTTTTTGGCGAACAAGCGCAATTCTTTGATAGCACGTGGGGCACGTTTCTTGAACCCGACACCGTGCAATCTTTTGTGGAGATTGACGGTGTATTCCCTCGTTACCACATCATCGATGCGGGGTCCTTTCTTCTCACCGGACTTAGTGCGGGCCATTTTTACCGCTGAAATTAAAATTATAATACATCAATTAATAATTACGTTCAAGTTTAATTATTATCTGGTTAACCTAACAAAAGAGAACTGAACACTTTGAATACTTAATTAACAGAGAGTCTGAAAGTATTCTAATACAAGTGTCGACAAAGTAGTAAATATTATGATGTGAACACTTTATACCATAAAATTAATAACAATAACAATACTGTGTATAAAAAACAATTGGAAAATTACACTACCTATTTGAACACCTCGAGATACTAAAAAGAGTGACGAAAGTGGGGTTAAGGTCGTTTACTCACAGAGCCACGATGATGGCGGCGCGCGCAACTATACTCGACACAGTCGAGAAATGGCGCTAAAGTTAAAAAATTTGATAAAAAAATTAATAAGTACTTACCTTTGTTTGATTTTTTCCCCTCAAAAATTATAACTGAAATATGCACAAAATTCACAGTAAACTTATGGTTAATAAAAAATAAATTGTTTATGAAGCATTATTGTTGTCACTAATAAAATTAAATAATTTTCAAGATTATTAAAAAAAAAAACCTCATTAATGTATGCATAAAAACATTAATTCTATATAAGATGAATACATTTTTTTTAATTTTCTGTATGATGTATTAAAAACTATTAATTTTCATGTTCGCGACTGTATTAACAATACTTTTTATCATTTACTTTCCTAACATGTCTAAATGCACGAGTTTAAGTAAAAAATATATGATATATCTTTTGAAAAAATAAATATTAAAAGTAAAACTTGACATGCCCCTTTTTCTTAAATTAATAACCTGATATAGTGTCATCGAAATATAAATGCGTTATGATTGTAAGTGCATTGAACCGTGATTAAATTATAAAATCATTTCATTAGTAAAATTTTTATGATTTTTGGAATTATGAGAAATAAAAGTATTGCTTCAAGGCCAAGATAATCTACTCGCATATAAAAAGGTACTGGCAGTAGAGTACTGGGGAAAAAGTTCGATTAATAATTGGTTTGTTAAAACAAGTTTTTCCAAAATTACGTATGGTGCTCGTGTAAATGTAAAAATTGTCACTGAGTTAAAATGTTTCGAGAAAAATCTCACGCTCTTCCTTTGCTATGATCATGTACTGCCTGCGATTATGTACCATCATTATGTGAGATTTAAGGTAAACTTTCAATCCAAGCGACTTGTGACAGATATGACATGATTCTATGCTCTTGTGTATGGCACTGTATGTATGTATATTTTGATTGCTGAATTAACATCTCTCTCAAAATCGCTTTTTTCTAAATCGCAAAGTTGTAAATTACCCTTCCAGTCAAAGATCCATACAGTTTTAAAGAGATCGAAGACTGCTCGTAAAGGCGTAATTCGTAGTAGCGGCTTCGTACGCGGGGCATCGTCATCGGAGCAGCAACGCGTACGACGGTACGTAATGTGGCGCATACATATAAGATATTACACACCGTAGGCTTGTGGCTGCTGCACGTGCACAGGTACCTTATACATTGCACAATGCGAGCCGCTTATAGGTCTGCAGCAGAGGTATACATAGGGTGGAGTAGCAGCAGCAGCTTTTGCACGTATACAACACACAGTCAGAGACCGAGAGAGAGAGAGAGAGAGTGTAGCTACGTACGACGGCAACTACGCTACATAAGCTCCGCGCGGCGATGCTGCGTTCGATAAGGTGCAGGTACCCTACGCACGCGTCTTGTGCCTGGAGCAGAGAGTTTCTGGCCCTCCGGCCCTCTTCCGTTCCTGCACATACACACACACACATACCTTCACAGCGCAATGTATATAATCTGCCGCTACTGCAGTGTCGCCGATGCCACGCTCTTATATGTATGCATTATGGATGCTATATACGTACATACACGACAGAGAAAAAGGGAGAGAGAGGAGAGAGAGTACCGTAGACAACGACGAGCCAAACTATCCTTTCTCGGAGCTACTATATATCTATATATGTAACGACGTTGTGGTCGTCATCGTCGTCGTCGTCGCAGCCGTCATAAAGTGCATATAATATAAACTCGTGCACACGCCTCGTGCTATATAATCAACGTTATATGCGCAGGATTTAGCGCTGCAGATACGCGTGTAAGTCAAGGCTTTATAGCGTGTATACGCTATACATGTATTTATATACCGGGCCAAAAGCAGAATATATACGTTGCATCTATACATGTTATATATATGTATCGTCGCATCGTCAAAGATGACCGATAGCGCGCAAGAGGCGGGTGAATCTGCTGCTGCTGCTTTTTCCCTCAGCCTTGGATATGGGACCGATTTTTCAAACGAGCGCGCGCAGTCTTTTGATTGCGTATTTTTCTCTATATTATATTTATATTTTATTTTTTATTTATTAACTTATACCGATAAGTGAAGCTGAAAACGGCTTTTAATTTGTCGAGTGACTTTTGTCTCGCTCCGAAATGAAATAACGAATTTTCATCAACTTGTAGGATATGAAATTTTAATAGCTTGACAATTAATATTGTGCTTTATTTTCCTTAAAAAATTTATTACTTTCTTTCACAACTTAAACGTTGTTTTTACATAATGAGATAAAATTGGAGGGAATCATCATATAATTATGAATGTAAATTGTTAAGTTAATCTCGTAGTTTTCTAGTACATTTTGTTAATTTGTGATACGTCAGTGATGTATCTTATTGATGTGGGTTTTGACATAATCCTTTCGCATAAATGTTTTTCCACATATGAGTAATTCCTTCTTACTTTTAAAATCGGACCAACTCGCGCATAACTCAGATTATTTATGTCGGACACCCTTGAAAATTTATTCAAGTTTTTATTGGACATTTTTAGGCATGTAACTATTCTATAAAAATATTCTATAAAATTCTTCCGAGTATGGTGCAGTTGGAAACATTTTTTACTCTTTAAGACTAAAATCGTACGATTAACAAAAAAAATTTGTTATTAGCTGTACAAAAGAAGGCGATCATTGTATTGACTTGAGCTTTTCACAAATTCTTCTTTTTTTTTATTTACTTTTGGTAAGTTTATTTTAGGAAAGGTTATACTTCTTTTATTGAAACCTTTTTAGGACGTTTTCTGAACGAAATAAATATTTTCAAAAAAGAGTTTCTCGCACATTTTAAGTATATCTTGTAAAAGACGATTAATTTTTTTGTACGTAGTTACCTACGTAGTATTTTTTTGTACGCGAACCAGTATTTGTCTTTTAAATTGACTATTCTATACATTATTTAAAATTTGTAAGCGGTACCGTAAACCACTGAGAAAATTCTAATAAAAAATGTACTTTGTGTTACAGGTTAAAAATTAAAAAAATTGAAATTCTAAAACAAGGAGTAAAGGGCCTTTTTTAGTTAATATTTTCCTAAATAATAAGAAAAGTTCATTCTTAACAGGAAATTCCTACATTTTTGTGTTAATTTTTTTTAGAATTCTTATTTTAAAAGCATAGAGGAATTACTCATATGCTACGAGTTTGTTATACATCGCATTGATTTGATTTTTGAAATTTTTCTCTTGTGTAAATGACTTTCTACATACATCGTATGTACCTACGATACCATTGTGCACACTACTAATGTGCCTCTGAAGACTAGATTTACGTGTGTATTTATTACCGCAAATATCACATTTTTGTGTAACGCCACTATGCTTCGCAACAATGTGGATTTTGAGACTACTTTTCTCTGTAAATTTTTTTCCGCAAGTATCACATGAATGTTCACTATTATGCACCCAATCGATGTGTGCTTTCAGATTACTCTTTCGTCGAAATATCTTTGCGCAAATACCACATGTATATTTTATATCATTATGAATCGCATCTGTGTGGGTTTTGAAACTACTCTTATGTTTGAATGTCTTTCCGCAAATATCACATACATGAGTGACACTATAGTGTGACGTATCGATGTGGACTTTGAGATGACCTTTTTGTGTAAATGTCTTGCCACATATATCACACGAATGGGTAATATTATCGTGCATCGAATCAATGTGTCTTTTGAGATTTTCTTTTAGTGAAAATGTCTTGCCACATACATTACATGAGTGGGTAATACGAAGATGTGATGATTCTACATGCCTTTTCAGATTACCCTTACTTGAAAATTTCTTTCCGCAAACTTCACACGCGTAGGTTGTATCGCTATGCCCTGCGACGATGTGTGATTTGGGTCTATATTCGTTTTTAAACTTTTTTGCAATTCTTCTTTTTTTATTTTGTTTGACAGAATCATAGTTGAGATTCAAATTCAATTGTTCAGCATCGTCATTAAAATGTTCCTGTTTAACTTCATCCATGGGTTCTATTTTAATTATGTTTTCAGTTTTACAATCATCGCTCCATCGTACATTTTGCAAGTGATTTTGAAAATCATTATCAATTTTCTCATCTGTTAATGAACTAATGTTGGGCTTGACGTCTTCACATTCAGCAACGATTTCCACTTTCTCATCAAATTCACTTTTATGATTTAAGTCATATTTTCGAAGGGTATCGATCTGTCGAAAAATCAAAACTATGTTAGAATCTTCATAAAAAACAACTAAAATGCGAGTTAAGTATACTAACATTTACTGAATTTTCTCGCAGAAACGGTAAGGGTTGGAAGGTTTCAAGATTGGGTTTTTCGTCAATCACTTCATAATTATTTTCGATAAGCGATACATCAAAAGGTTCTTCTTTCACTCTGAAATAACCTCAATAAGATCAAGTTTTTCGTAATAATATTTTTAAAATTTCATACTCAAAAACTTTACCGAAATTCTCAATTTAATTAAATTCTCAAACAATTACCTGAAAGCACAATAGAGAAAGTCACTGGATTCCATCCTTTTCGCATGGAATTATGTCAAAAACTAATCTTTCTGCAATTATCGAACTAACTTTACGGTAAAACTGACGAAGAACATAGAACTGTGTTCGTTCTAATGTTTACGTCGTGTGTGGCAGGCATGACCTGTCCGTGTGTTGACCGGCACGCGGTATTTTGCCGCGTTTGCAGTAAGCGCTACGCTGAGAACGAGTAGAATTGAAAATAAGTCATTATAATTATACGATTGAAGAAATGACATTACATATCTCACATCTAATGAATAGTGAAGATTTTTCTATCAAATATATATCATTACGGAAAAAATGAGAAATTAAAAAGAGTCTGCAGCGCGCCGAGAAAAAGCTATGACTATTATTATTATTATTATTATTATTATTATTATTATTATTATATACTTACGGTAGCAAGCAAAAGGATCGAGCAAGCGATCGCAAGCCTCTCCGAGAGCTGATTATATTTTCCAAACAGCAGCGATTAGACCAGGCTATATATACGCGACGATATCGCGACGAATCGCCGCAGAGAAAATAGTTGCACTACTGCACGTGTCGGTCTGCCGTATTAACTGCAGCTTTACACAGCGGCATAAGGTGGTATATATACACGCGGCACGTCTCGCCGCTACGTTAAACACCCTTGCGATATATATATATACCTGATGTCTATAACAACAAGCCCCCGAGAGTCGATCGTTGTACACGTAATTCTTATCGCGTGCCGCACGCGTAAACGTTCCAGCTATATACCACTATACATTATGCTTGTATACTGCTGCTACTACTACTTATCGTAGTACTTTTTTTGCCAATTTTCCAGGACGGAACGATAAACGAAAGAGACGCGACGAGAATAGAAAATGCTGACACTGACCTCGCGCAGATCGCTTCTTTCATCGTACGGTACGGTTCTTGCGCGACGCAAGCTTCGTCGTTAGCTTGAAAATCCCTTAGAGATTCAAACTCGCTCGCGCGCGCTTATGAAATTCTCTCGCTCGGTTGTAGCGTGTATCGTTGCCGAGGAATGCAGGGTCCATGTCATATCCACGTAATAATTAACTACGTATATATAATAATACATACGCATACGTTGCGTGCGATATTAAGGAGCTGAGAGAAAAGTTGTACGCACAAACTCACGTGAGGTGCGTATAGTTGGTACAATATAGTAATAATAACTGCGCACATGGGCACGAAGATAAGATCGTTAACGCTCGTTCGCAGTCACGAGAGGCATATGCGCATATAATATACGAGAGAGCCACGAGGTTGACAATCTTCACGATATAAAATGAATGATTATGGAGCGTAACGTGCAATATTGTATTCCGCGAATAAGAGAGGCGTATACGGGGTGTATCAACGGCGAGAGTTTGACAAATATTCGCGCGCACAGCTCGTCCGCAGAAGCTATGTATATAAGGGCATTTATATAAGCTATATACGCGAGATAGGTTTGTATTTTCGTGCGCGAAAGAGAGGACACGAGATCGACATTCGAGTGTATATGCAGTCCGCACAGTAGCGGCTAGGAAGGCTATGCAGCCAAAGCACACGAGTCGCCCGAGTATAATCGCCTCTCTAAAAATATGTATTTTACCCTATATACCGCGCACGTATTATATAGACGTGGAGCTCCGCTTCGGTCTAGAAGTTTATCCAGGCGCAAAAACAGCCCAGAGAGAAAGAGAGCGAGAAAGAGAGCGAGAAAGAGAAGAAAATTCTGCAGCCAAGCGGGTGCAGCTGTTGTCTTCAATCTTCGCTTCAAATAATGCATCCCAAAACTTCAACATCTCTCTCTTCGGTGCTCGAGAATTTCTGTGTCTATGAGAGAACGTGTTTGCGTCAGTATATCGCGTATACACAGACGCACGCATAAACGCTATAGGGAGAGATATTTTGCTGTAAATTTTGCAACCATATAGTCGCAAGAAAGATAAGCTCCTCGCCACGCTGCAACTAACTATATAGTAAAAAGAAGGAAGAAGACGACGACGACGACGACGACGACGACGACGACGAAGAATGAAGTAGAGGCAGAATAGTAGGTAGTAGCAGTAGCAAAAGAAGAAAATGAAAACAAAGTCAGCGTGAGCATAGGCAAAAGGAGGAGGAAGAGGGAGTGCAGTGTACCTCGAGCTCGGCGTATACTACACGCGGCTACTATATACCTATATCCTATGTAGTAAGCTGTGCAGCGTGTGTACGGCCAGAGCAGCGATGCACAGTGCACACATACACACACACACACATGTAGTCGCAGCTAAATGATGCGGCAGAGTTCGTTGGCACGCCAAAGCCAGAAAGGCAAAGAGAGAGAGATAGAGAGGGAAAGAGAGAAAGAAAAGCTTCTATATACACGTATACATAGGCAGCCGCGTACACGCTCACGCAGCTCTCTTGCAAGAGAAAAAGAGAGAGAGAGAGAGAGTGAGCTGCAAAAGATAGGATTATGCGTGCGGGCGTGCAGCGTACGTAGTACCTTCACGTGTACACACGCAGTGCCTATAGATGTATATTGCAGTTTTCTTGCGTACGCGTCCGTATCGTACTACGACGACGACGATGACAAGCTGTACGCTGCGCGCACTGCACTCGGTCTCTACGCTATATACAGGCCCTACACATATACATACATACAGTGTATAATACACGCTTATTATTAAACACACGCATACATGTACGTTGCGCAGGCTATTACTGGTGTTTTCGCGCTCGAGTGCAGCCCTGCACTGTTGCTGCTGCTGCTGCTGCTGCTGCACACACCGTGCGATGCGCTACGATGCAGCCGGCGCGTATTCGCAGCAAAAGGGTCGTCGTCGCGAGCGGTGACAATGATGCGCGCGGAGCGCAGCTATTATAATGCCTGCCGGTCGCGAGTTGGAAGAGCGAGGCTATAAGGGCCGGCCCGTGGCGTATACACGTTTTTGCCTACATACATATCTCTATCTATTACTCCTCTCTCGCTCGTACGCATATATTTATTTTGGGCTTACTTCGTTTATTTCTCCGTTTATCCCGTATTCGCTTCGCGTTTTCGCAAATACATATTATAACGCGGTACGATTGTGGGTCGCGCGGCTCCTTTCTAAATATCAAATATATTTCATCGTCGTTCGCTCGCGCCACGACTGATCGAAGCTCTAATTCTAATTGACTATATAGAATAACGTTTATGCAAAAGGAGTGTATATAGTACAAGCTATATTGGATCATCGAGATATATCGTTACACGTATCTCGAGCAGCGTCGTCGTCGACGTCGTATTATGCATTTGCGGTCGCGTGAGCTTCTCTCTTATATACATTATGCTCGAGTGTCGACCGCAAACATCGTCGGAAGCTTGAGCGCGCGTCAGTTAAAAACCATTTCACGGCGGAGCTCCGAATGGCTTAATAAAATCGGCATTTATGCACATCGGTAGCAGCAGCAGCAGATGCAGTAAAACAGAAGCCGCAAAGCTCGACGATCATCGTCGTATAATAAATGCGACAAGCGCAAATCGCCGATGAGACTTTCAAAAGTATTTTGCTGTTCCATTTATTCGCTTTTGCTTCAGCCAGTCGTTTTTTTTTCGATACGCATGCGACATTTAATAAATGCTATAGCACTTTTCAGGGCGCTGAAGCTTTAAGAGCGAAAAACAATGGTCAATATTTTTAAATTATCGACGCGACTGTCGTGATTATTTTACCGTCGCCTACAGCTCCATTAACTAATCGAACTACATTTCTAACATCATGTATATAATACCATTATGTACTATATACTTTTGTGGATTTTGCCATATATTTTTCTATTATGTATTATGTAAATGTTTCTATGCATCGAACCTGGACGAACAATATTTTTTTTGCACCATTGATCAAATTTCGATGACATGCGAGTGCCTAATGTATGAGTAGTGAGTTCAATCGCTGGTGAAGAGCGAAATTCCTGAGTGATCAAGTGTTTACAAATTGGTAAAATCGAGGTACAGCGTTGACTGCTCGAGGCGTATTAACCTCAAATATTTTCTCGGAAGTATTTCGTTTAAATTCACAGTGATACTCATAATTGAGCGAGCGATGAAAAAAAGAGAGGATAAAATCAGGTATAACATTATTTTCGCATGCCATGATATTTTTTTAAGCGATTGTCTCATTTAACTTGATTATTCTATAGAATGAAAGAAGAGCCAAATTATACTTGGCCAGGTGAAGGTGACAATAGTAATTTTGATTCGGTGAATTCTTATGACGCCAAAACCCTTAAAACGTTTAATCAATCATCAGTGAGTTCAATGAGTTTAAATATGTTCTATTTTTCCATTATAAAAAATTATTATACAATTTTAATTTCAGACAGATTACATGAATGAGGTTATGTCATTAAAGGAAAAGTTAGATGAAAGTGTAGCCGTAGATTTCGAGTGCAAATATCTTAATCCTGAACCGAGGTCCTTAACGAAAATTACCTGCAAAACTGAATCTAAAAATTTCTTACCTATTGCGAAGATAGAAAATCAAATTCTAACAAATTATTTGAATGAAAAGAGGCTAATAATTTTAGTAAAAAAAGGATTCGATTACGATAATTTTTGTCCATTTCAAGAAAAGTCTCGATTAAAGCTTGAGGCCCATGAAGAGGTGAAAATCAATTTGATGCAAAAGGGAATTATACCATATGAATGTAAAATTTGTCATAAATCATTTCCGTACAAATGTGAACTCAGTAAGCACATAAAAGCAGTACACGATCGGAGCAAACCCTACGAATGTACAATATGTCATAAATCATTTGGTCAAAAACAAAACCTTGAACGTCATGTGAACGCAGTACATAATCGAATCAAACCCTTTGAGTGTGAGATTTGTCACAAATCATTTGGTTATCAGAGTATACTCGTAAGACACATAAATGCAGTACATAATCGGAGCAAACCCTTCGAATGTGAAATTTGTCACAAATCATTTTCATTGAAAACTAACCTCAAGATGCACACAAATGCAGTACACGATCGGAACAAACCCTTCGAATGTGAAATATGTCACAAATCATTTTCATTGAAAACTAACCTCAAGATGCACACAAATGCAGTACACGATCGAATCAAACCCTTTGAGTGTGAGATTTGTCACAAATCATTTGGATATCAGAATCTACTCAAAATTCACATTATGTCAGTACATGATCGTAGCAAACCCTTCGAGTGTGAGATTTGTCACAAATCATTTGGCCGCAAGGATCACCTTAAATCTCACTTAAGTGCAGTACATAATCGTAGTAAATCCTTTAAATGTGAGATTTGTCAAAGATCATTTGGACTAAAAAAGGATCTCAAAAAGCACATAAATGCAGTACATATTCTTCTCAAACCTTACGAATGCGATTTATGTCACAAAACATTTGGATACAAGGGTGACCTCAATAGACACATAAATGCAGTACATAATCAGAGCAAACCCTTTGAATGTGAGATTTGTCACAAATCATTTGGTCGCAAGTATTACATTAAATCTCACTTAAATACAGTACATAATCATAGCAAACTCTTAGAATGTGAGATTTGTCACAAATTATTTGGCCGCAAGGACTACATCAAATCTCACATAATTAGATTACATAATTGGAGCAAATTCTCAAAATGTTAGGTTAGTCGTAAATTATTTGAATTACAAAAGGATCACAAAAGGCACATAAATGCAGTACTGTACTGAAATTTTATAATGTAATTTTGGAAAATCTTTCGAGTATATATGCTCTAATTTTATTAAGAGCAATAATAAAATTCAAACTGTTCATTCATACTGTTATTTATTTTGTCTTTACTGTAAAAAAAACCTCTTACTCGCCTTTCATTCATAAACTAAAATATAAACAACATTTTGTCTTAGATTCGTTCATCAAGGTATTGCTGTTAAACCGATTTTTCAACAGTCCAGTTATCACTTAAATTTTTTCCCAACCTGTTCCCCATAAAATGCGAGTAGATAATCCTGACCTTGAAACAATAATTATTCATTAAAATCGCAAAAATTATTTTTCATTTATTGTTAGACTACAATCGACTGCGTACTTGAAGTGCATATCCACGTCGTGCCCCATCCAGTGCGACGATAATTTCGTCGTATAATAATTTTACTAATGAAGGATATATAACATAGCCATCCTTCAATGCGCTTCGTAATGTACAAGCTATACAGTACCAGACCGATACGTAAAAAGCAATAGCTATCGCGTTATTATGAATTTAGCCTGATGGCTCATGTGAGCAGTGGCGGGTTATGCAGCACGTCAACCACGCCAATGTGTGCGGGACAGCAACTGACAGTAGCGGCAAATTTCCAAATGAAAATGAAAATTTTTTATTACAGTGAAATTTATATTGTATAAAGATAAATTAAATCTATATTAAAAGGTATTTTTTTATACTTATTATTAGTAAGGCCAAAAAAATTTCTCGAAGAAACCACTACAAAGTTAGAATTTTAAATTGTTTCAAAAATTGTAAGAATAATGTACAATCAGATAAATCTATGTATTAATTGTAAATAATGTGCTCATAATTGATTTTTACAAACTTCCTCGACACACTGATCATGTTTACAGTTAAAACAAATTTGTTTGAATGTTGTCTTCCCGATGAAACAAGCCTCGACACCAAAAGATACATTTCACTCATTTAATTTTCGTGTCACTTAATAGAAGGATTCGTCGTTTATTTTTAATACCAAAATGGATACAAGTGAAAAAAAATCAGAAGAAGTTGCTTCGGAAAATAACTCACGTGAACACGGCATTATTGTATCAGAAGATAAAAAATATGTTTGTAACATTTGTCAGAAGGGATTTACACTAGAATTAGACATGAAAACCCACCGAGACTCAATTCATATTGATCAAAAAGATTTCTCATGCAACAAGTGCGAAAAGAAATTTGAGTTCCGAAGTCATTTGAGTAGACACCAAATATCAATACACAAAGGTCTCAAAGATTTTTCATGTGACCAGTGCGAGAAGAAATTTATGAAAAAATCGAGTTTGTTCACGCATCAAAAATTAGTACACAAGGATCGCGAAAATTTCACATGCAATAAGTGTGAAAAGAAATTTGGAAATAAATCCACTTTACTTAAACACAAAAAAATATTCCACGAAGTTTTCAAAGATTATCTATGTGAAAGGTGTGCCAAGAGATTTGGAAATAAACAGAATTTGCTCTTGCACATAAAGACAGTCCATGAGAATTGCCAAAATTTCGTATGCGAAAAGTGCGGGGAGGCATTTAAAAAAAAATCGCATTTGCTCTTTCACCTGAGCTCAGTACACGAAAATAGGAAAGAATCTGCCTTCAACGTTTGCAAAGATTACTTATGTGATAATTGCGGGAAGAAATTTGAAAATGAACGAAATTTGATCTTACACATAACAATAGTCCATGACAGCCGCAAAGATCACGACTGTGACAACTGTGTCAAGAAGTTTGGAAGTAAACATGATTTGTTGAAGCATCAAAGAACAGTACACGAAGGTCGTAGAGATTATGCATGCGACAATTGCGGTCAGAAATTTAGTCAAAAATCGAGTTTGTTTCTTCACCAAAAGACAGTCCACGACGGTCGCAGAGATTTCGCATGCGACAAGTGTGAGAAAAAATTTACACAAAAAAAGAATTTGTTCTTACACATACAGACAGTCCATGAAGGACGGAAAGATTTTGCATGTGACAAGTGCGAAAAGAAATTTGGAGATAAAAGCAATTTGAACAACCACCAAAAGATAATCCACGAAGGCCGCAAAGATTACGCATGCGACAAGTGCGAGAAGAAATTTGGATACAAATCACATTTGCTCAGTCATCAAAAGACAGTACACGAAGGTCGCAAAGATTACGGATGCGATGTGTGCGACAAAAAATTTGGGCAACGATGCCATTTGATAGAACACAAAAAAAAAGTACACAAAGTTAGTAAAGATACGAAATAAGTGTGAAAATTACACATGAGACTTAATCGAATTTGATTTGACACTGAAAAAATACATAAAATTAACAAAAATTACCACTGCCATTTCATCAAGTCTTGAACTTACCGAAAAATGCGAGGCCATGGTGAATACTGATTCTAGAATATATTGGCTCTCGGTATATATTGGATCAAGTTAAATAGAAGTTTCACTTCAATAAAGTTTTATTAGAGCTACTTTTTTTGCATAATTAAACGACTTTCCTGTATTATAACCATATTTATCGTGATAATACTTTTTTTTCTATTTTTTCTTTTGTAATTAACACTTATTACTTTTCCATCAAACGCTGAACATATTAACCTTTAAAAGTACGAATAAACAAGCCCGTGACTCGTAATGAATGAACCGTTTTTCCCATAATCACAAATATGCGCAAATGTATCCATTTGTTCGTAAGATGATAATCAAGTTTTTATAATATTTTATTATTTATACCAGCAGCTCGAATTTTTTGTCTCTGAGTAATTTCTCAGAGAATAATAGCTTGCTTTTCGTAAGTGGCATAATGAAAAGTGCTAATTTTTTTTCTCAACAAGTATAAATATGTATAGATACTTATACAGATGTTATTCTAAAATTTTAATAAAAATTGTGTCAATATGACTGTATTTTACCCAAACCAGAACTATCATTACACCTTCGTTCATTGTGTTGATCGGTGTTAATTTTTAAAACATACGAAATATCTTACTGGAAAACTAACTGAAAAACCTTAATACTTTGAACCAAAAAATGTTTTCTACATTCTTCAAAATTATTAGAAGCTTCCATAATTATTATATCCTACTTCCAAGTGTTTTTATGATTTCAAAATTTTATTTTACAGCTTCTACTTTAATTTTCTGAATTTTCAAAAACCAACCGCCTCAACTGAGCTGAAAAAAAAAATGTTTGCATAAGGGCGGCACTTTTTCTAATCCACCACTGACCGTATGAGTCGCAACAGCTGAATCTCTTTCGCTGTGTTTATACGAGCGTGAGTGTGCGTGTTTGTGTGTGTATGCATGCACGATAAGCTGGCGATCGAATCCAGCGAGATGTATAATATCCACGCGGAGTGACAGTGAGCAGAGATACGTTATACACACCATACATACTATATATACACGTAAACACACGTGCCGCGCTCGAGATGATCAGGTTTTCGCTGTGCTGCTACAGCAGGTTTTTCGCGCGCAGCCGATACACAGCTGCTGGCCCATATATAGCGCGATATGGGTGTACGGCGTACACTGTACGCGTTTGACGTGTACGTATACCTATATGTATAGTTTTGCACTGCGTTGGCGTGCAGAAATTAAAGAAAAGCAAAAAAGAATCGCAGCGCAGCTACGGCCGCTGCCCCGTACACACACACGCACATGTTTGCGTTGTATACGCGAGACTAGTTTTTGACGCGCGTTACGTGTACGCGTAGTTCCGCACTTGATTGATGATACGCGCCGCGCTGGGGGTGTGGTTCGCTTCATTAATATGCGGTCACGCTCGTGCGTATCCATAACTATCCGTATTTCTCTTATATATATACATGCAGTTTCTCGGAAGAATTTGTTTGTCCCCCGCGCGCGAACAAGCCGCGAACAACAAAACTACCCTCTCCCCCCCCACGATAGAGCTCTCGATTGATTTGGCCGTTTTGCCGAGCTGTCGTGTTCTCTGTGGATGTAAAATATAAATAATAAAATGTGGCACATCGGGCGCGCGAGGATAATAATTGTTCCTGAATCGCTTCTTGTGCGCGCCTATACAACAGCGAAGAAAAACTCATGGCCATGATGTGCAGCTCTTGAGCTGTGGCTCTTCTTTTACTATTATGTACTACCCGTCGAGAAGCGGCGATATCGCGGCCGCGGCTATATGTATAAGATAAGGATTGATCAGCTGTGACGGCGCCAGAAGGCGTATGCTGCCATGCACGCTTCGCTCGCTTCTCCCTCTATCTCTTTCCCTTTTAGCAAGTAAAAGAAGGTTTTCTTTTTGCAACAAACAACAACAACAACAACGACGACGACGACAAAAAGGATAAAGTGGAGAATCATCCTCCGCCTCCTTCTATGTGCTCTTATAGGGAAGAGCTGGGGAAATCCCGGCGTAATATAAGTACTCTCCGCGCGACGTCGAACGTTTCAGCTGCAGCTCTAGTACATAAGTCGAACAAAAGGATGAAAAATGTTTTATTCAACTTGTCGTGTATTAAAATTGCTTATGTACGAGTATCATCATAATCATCGTGGTCGTAGTGAAGCTCTCTGCGTCCAGGTTTTACCTATTTATGCGACTGTATATGTGCGGGCTGTGTATATAGTTAAATCATATATCTAAAAGTAGTTTTCTCTCGCGACGCGCATACAGAAGCAGCATCAGGTCGGTGCGATCTCGCGTATATAATGCACGCAACGAGTAAGATGCCGGCTAAGATTGATGACTCCTACATGCGGCCCACGAAAGAGGAGGGGAAAATGGAGGGAGTCTCGAAATGTTTCGAGAGCTCGTTAACGCACGAGGACTTTTACACGTATTATTTATAATAATATTATTATCGCCGAGTACCGTGAAGAATTGTTAGAAGTGAGTCTTGAGCTCATCGTAACGCCTATGGACGCGTTATACATTTATGCATCGCATCTCTATATGTATAATGTGCTCATAACTTGATATTATGCCATTACTCGGACTCGTACTGCGAGGACAATGCGTAAATTTTGTGTTATTGGCTATAAATCTGATTTTGCTTTCGATTTTTATCGATACAGGATATCCCGCGCTGTTGTGACGGGGGAATGTAAAACCGGTGGCCGTTGCCGCGACTGTTGTGTCTACTGCCCGCTGCACACATTTTATATTTTATCCTCTATCGCGCGATCGTACATTAATATGCGTTATCACACTTACGTTCGAATCGCATGTAAAGAAATATAGAGAGAGAATAGTAATATGGCAACAGTAGATCGTACTTTGCTCGATTCTACTCGAGAGATATAAATGATGCCAAATCAAAACCAATATACGTTCGAATCGTGGTAACCGACGAATATAAATTTCGCTTACCTGTAGATAGTTTTCGAATTTTCTACCTTTCTTTTTTTTGGACCAAGCAGGATTTTGCAGTGAATCACTGATATCACAGATACTTTGAACAATTTAGTACACTGGTCGTTGATTTGCCACAAAACAATAAAAATGATCACTAACATCACTCGAATTATTATAACTGCCAGTTCGTTGTAACTGCTTCGAAACAGATTTTACAAACGGCAAAAAAGCGGTACTATTGTTGCAACGAAGAACGAACAATATATTAATGTAAAAAAGAAAAGAATATCGCGTTGAAAACAAATAAAAAACGGAGCCAACGAAGTAGCGGTTATACGGAGCGCGGGCTCGTCGCCGTCGCGAAAACGTTCTCACACTGCAGCCCGACGCCATCTATGGTTCAACGGCCTGGAACTCTGCACACTCAACTGGTGCGATTTTGGCGGTCGTCGGTACACGACTCGCCGCTAGGCAGCGCCACCTACCGGACCTCGAGCGAGATATCGAAATTTGAAATATATCCTGGGGAAACGTTCTGCAGAGCGCGCCACCGTCCAGTGGTGCATCGCGGTCAAAAATGTACATACATAGAATACGAAATAAGCGGCGGGGCGGGGGCGCGGGGGGTCGACTGTAAGAGTACTGCTAACCGTAACGTCGCTTCTTTGCAGGCAAGCGAAACTTTGTTGTACATCCATAACCTCCCCGCGCCAACAGCAGCGCTGCTACTGCTGCTGCTGTATAAACCGTATACAATATACTACTTTTTGTATAAAACACATTCGCCGCAGCAGCCTTAGTCATGTTGTAGCGCAGCTCGTCGTAAAGCCGCCGCCGCCACCGTCTCGAGGCAGAGTGCGTAAGACGTGAAACGCTTCTCCGACTGACGACTACCTGTGATACATTCGACATATATATCGTATTATCGTGTGTGCACAACAAACGCACACGACTCGTCGCGAGAGTATAGATAGCAGTAAAAACAGTGGAAGAAGAAGAAGAAGAAGAAGTAGCAGCGAGAAAAGTGTGTGCGCGGATTATGTCGTCTCTATTGGGTCGGTGAATACACGAGCTTGTGCTGCAACTCGCCGGAGTGCGTCAAACTCTCGTGGTTCTTTAATAGCCCCTATACACAGAGCGAGAGAGAAGGAAGGAAATTATCGGGAAAGCTGTGTGCTGCCACCGCCGGTTTGTGATTCCGTTGCTGCTACTGCTCCTGTTAAACAATTGCGTGTGCTGTATAAAGCCTATACATGCATCTGCAGTTTTATTGAAACTAGCTGTGCAACCTGTGATACGCGCTAGATTATTATATGTGCCAGTGCAGTGCCTTTGCAGTTGTTCCTTTTTTTTCTTGCGGTGCATGCCTCTCCACGTGCATGGCCCTTAAATCTTTGTAACAGTCTCAAAGTGCAACGTCTTCTATATTAATTTACATTCGCATAAAGGAGTTCGAGTATTTTTTTCTCATTGTTCCTATTAGCTGCGTGCAGTGTATGTGCATAATATAATCGGAGCGTCGTCGTGCCGAGCTCGTAGCGGCGGTGCAGGCGGCCTGTAATCACCTGTGGGATATCGCGGACTCCGAGGATTGGCTTTGCAGCGGTCAGCCCGAACTACAAGGCGCTTTTATGTCATTGTTTTTGGAGCCGTATGGTGAGTCAAGCGACATGAATCTCTCTCCTTTTCGCTCTCTTGCACGCGCATTCCGCTCTCGGGGCGCCTTCACCTTTAATCATCGTCGTCGTCGTCGTCGTCGTCGTATTCGTCACACACTACATACACACAAGCATTCTCACACACGCAGCGTTTGTACACTCATGAAACTCGAAACAGTATAATATAACAGTCGAATCGTTATTAGATGCGCTTGATGAAAGTAGCCTGCATAAATACGTTTGCGTATATACACATGCGAGAGAAGAGCCGTACGTGCCACTCGACGCGCATATATGTATAATATAATATAAACATAATAATAACGATGTTGTGACCGGACGCGTCCGCATTGACAGGCTCGTCCGTCTATTTACGATATGTTTTGATGGTCGTTGCACTCGTTCAACTTCTTCTTCCGCGTCGAGCCGTCCGTCCGTCCGTCCGTCCGTCGAGTCTGCTCCGTATGTATATAATACGCGAGAGAGCCACATGCGCGACCTAAATGGATTAACGCCGTTTATGCAATGGCTCTCTCGCCCTTGTCTGTATTGCACTCGTGTGCGCGCGTGTACTCGTTGCGTCCCTCGACTGCATCACGTATATTATAACAAGATTTCTCCGACCGATGATGTTTCTTTTTTTTCTTTCTTTCTTTCTTTCTTTCTTCGCGCCGATAGTGCATCGATTCGGGCAGCGAATAAAGCTCTCGGGCTCAGTGTCGCTGTCGACAATTGTACAAAAAACAAACGCCATTCGAGAGAGAGATATGCATCAGTCATGTTTTGCTTAAGTCATGCATCGATTGATTTCTTTTACGAGCCGATGTCACGTATAAGCGTTGGTATTATGTATATCGTGGCACGCACACTTTTCTCGGTGCCATGCATGCATGTAGCCTACTTTTTTACAAACATAACCTTTAAAGGCGCTTGCGGCTGTTATGATTGCACTCCGCATGTGAGATAGACGCATACGAGCCTCGAATTTGCATTATTTTATACTCTCTCGTTCCGCACGAATTGGTGCGTGTTGCAGGTATAATTCCTATATAGACGTCCGACTGTTCGATCATTTAGTTTTAATCTCCGTTCGTCGAATTAACAGGAAAAAAAATCTCGGTGTTTACGTTGGCATCGAGGAAGGAAATTCATTTCGCTGTTTGTCATCACATGTGTAGAATGTAAACAAACGTCAAATCAAAATACGCATAGCGCAAGCTATAAGATAAAGCTAAAAGCATTAGTGTATCGTCTCGTCAAATTGACTCCTCTTCAAAACCAACACGCATCAAGTTTCAACCAAATCGGCTATATTCCTCGTAACCGCCACTATAAATTTTCATGCAATAATAAAACCTTGGCCCATCAGCCATTGATCCGATCCGAGCTAGTTTCTACTCGTTACAGAACTGCCGATTATCGGCACGGTTTAACAGAAAAAAAACGTCGCTTTAACTCGATCTTCTCCGCAATAATCAAGCAATCGACTGCAGCAGCAACAGGCAGGCGCTTATACACACGCCAACAGCCATCGGTTTTATTAAATAATATCGTCACTATTCGCTGCCGCTGTTACTGCTGCTGCTGTACTGGCGTCGTCGACGTCGTCGTCGTCGTTGTCGTAAAAAAAAGGTGGGGGAGGCGGCGACTTGTCAATTAAGCGCGCCACGGGGCCGACATATGAGTGTGTGAGTTTGTGTGCAGCAGTGTGTACAATACAATATTGTGTGGGGCTCTGTGCGAATAAGTTAGCAGGCAGTCGCGATCGAACTATCGGCCTGGCGAATCACACTCTCGTTATTATAGCTTCACTTTGTTGGCTATACAAACGCCGACGAGATGTCATAATAAATAAAAATAGCTCGTGTGCACGGACCAGTGCTGTTTTTATAGTTATTATTGTGTGCGCTGCAGTTAACGGTGCGCCATCCAAAACCACGTGTTTGCGCGCGATTCGAAAGGGTGTGTGCTGCTCTGCTACAGCTGTTGTTGTGACACGTGCTCCCGTCAGTTTTTCAGCCCCCGCAGGCGCGCGCGCGCGCGCAATCACGGGGTGCGCTTGATTCTGCGCACCTCGGAGCTTTATACGTGAGCTCGCGGATGTACGACGGGTCCTCGAAACTTTTCAAATACACGTATCGTCGGCGTGCAAAATTTCTTATCAAATCACGGCGCACAGCTGCTGGCGTATTGCAAATGATACCTGTTGACCTTTAGTGTCGTTCTTTTTTTTTTGTTTCGTTTCACGATCTAATAAGTTCAACGAGATCGCGAGGAGTGGTTCGCGATCGCGAGTCGAGAGGCAGGTCTTTTTGTGTATCGCCAGTCGCAACTGACCCACTGACAACTCTATACTGCAGATAGTAGTGGCGCAATCGAGACCGATGAACCCGAAGTGCGGGCGGGATATTTGACGCGCGTGCTCTGGTGTTCGTGCCCGCGTGCAGTAGCAGTGCTCTCTTGTGTGTGACGTGTGCATATTATTATAATACATATGAGCTGTAAGCTCGGTTCATTCGTGCAAGTATGAGCGCGGCGACGAAACCGACGACGACGACTAAGACAACGAGTACCGGTGCTGAAAGTGCCGCCAACAGCACCACCGACCAGTATCTCTTGCTGCTGAGCAAATCGACGCGTAGGAGCGAATTGTTCTTTCTCAACTCGGCTTTCCTCATGGAGATGACGTTGCGTAGGGTTTTCAAGGGTGAGATTACATTATACGACACTCCTCCTCCTTTTTGCAGGCAGACGGCGACAATCTCGTGTGCGAGTGTAAATTTACGACCCATACGAAGCTCGACGTGACGATACAAGTCGGAGCAGAGATATATAGCGTGCAAATTTGTGACTCATTGACAAGTGCGCACAAATAATCGTAGCGCATTTACTGTTAAAAAGCTTGGCTCATTAAACGCATTAGCAATCGATAGCAGATACGAACTGCGTGTGACGCGTTGACTTTGTTTTTTTCTTTAAATTTTTATTTATACCCGTTATTACGCAGAGGAAGAAAAAAAAACGAGCGAAGGAGCGTCGTTCAATGTCCCACTTTTAATCCGCGGCGATTAAGGCCAAATCTCCTAATTCTTCGAGATAAGGATATTGCCGATGATAAGCCTTTTCCTTTTTGCCACCTTCGAGTAGCGTAGCGTGTCTGCTCTCTCGTACTATATGCTCGTGAGTCGTGCGCACACACATGTTATAACGTGACATATACACACGCGCGGCCGGGTTTGCAGATATATATATATGTCTCTCGTGTGTGCACACATATTAAGCATACATATACTACGTATAGTAGAGTAGGTAGACAATGAGCCAACGATGAGTCGTCACTTGAGTCTACGCCCCGGCTCTCCGCGTATAATATCTCTTATAAAGTTTCGCGCGACTCGACTCGCCGGATGAAGAGAGAAATTATTTTACACACACACGTCGTTTTAATCTTTCGGCTTTTCAAGCGGAAAACATATTATAAAATGAAAACCGCTGCCAATTTATTGGCAAAATGCTTCCTCATAAAAAATGCGATTAACGAAAGGTTTGACTGTTAATAGTCAAATTTTCTATATTCCGTGAATCTCAACTATTTTGGTCTTATATTAAAAAATTGCTG
>CACVKI010137230.1:0-67253 GCA_902732785.1 Trichogramma evanescens | reverse complement strand
GATCACGGCGCTGGAAAGCTGAGAAAAAATCCTATCAAAAAAGTCAATAAAAAAAATTTTTTTTTTGTTGAGATTTTAGGTACCTTTCCCCCCTTAAACGCAGTGTGTATCGAACATTAGTATTATGCAATTTCATTAAAATTTTTCATTTTACGAACTTGACACCTGCAAATGTTCAAGAACATGCTTAGACTAGCTAAATAGTCGTCGTTGTTTTCTCCTCTCAAAGAATTACTGGAATTATTTCGCGAATTCTTTGCTATGATTCCTGGCACTCGGTCTCACCATGATCCAGCAAAATCAGTGCGTTTTAATCAGAACCAATATAGTCGTTTAAGCGCGCTAATAATCAATTAATATTGTTTAGGGGAATAATTTCAAAGCTGGAAATAACACTTTACGCTAATTTTGATCTATTCATCGTACTGTTAAGAAAAAAATTTTCAATAAAATTGTAAAAAATTGGAATAATTTATGTAATTAAAATTCCAAATGACTCGAAAAATACACAATACGAAATAAAGGACCGTTTGAAAGAAATTATGTACAAGCGACATCAAGAGGTTAAAGATGCAGGTGTTTTTGAATGTATTGCTTCGACGTAACATTTTGCAAAAACTCATTACAAAAGTCAAGTTGATTAAACTTTCAAATAACGGGAAAATTAAACTTGCAAAAATGTAAACCCTGTTAAAATATTCAAAGAAACGTTTGAATAATTTATTTCGAAGTACTTGTAAAAAATTCTGAAATACTCATGTAGATGCGTTTGGAATTTTTCAATATTGGTCTAATTTCAATTGTTCTCTTAATAATATTTATCGGTACTAAATTAAAATCTTTCTGATCATATGATTATACCAATTGTTTCAGTAAAAATATTTTCATTGAAAAAAGAAAACTGTATACGTGTGACAGACGTATACAAGCTCATTGGTAAAATGCATAATCACTTAAAAAAGGTTTGTTAAAATTAAAATGACATAAGTAAAATTCCAATTTACGAAGGGTCAATTTTTTTGTCACATTGACGTTTTTTCCGTCGGTTCCATGCAGTACCAAAGGAATCTGGTCTATTCTCTGCACCATTATTACTTTCAAACGTGTGCTAATTGGCAATTTATTCATGGGCTAGAGATTTCAAAAGACATTCTTCACGTGATTGTAAATTCATTTTTGATTTTTCACCGATACGCTTTCATTTCATAATACCTCTACGCGATGGATCTCTGCGCGCTGTTGCCAACTATTTTTTGTATAAGCAGCAAAGAATTTTGAGCTCTTCTGTGTTCTATATAATAAAATTAGGCTTGCGAGATTCTCTTTATGGTATAACAACGCACACATTTATGAGACTCTGTGGGACTGAATTTTTTAAAAATTTTCATCTGAAAATGATAACTTTGAAATGTATCAATGTTCCATTCGGATTATTGGGCATAGTTATCGGCAATGCTTAGCGAAAAAAGAACTTGATCAATAAGAACTGTCGAATATATGAGAAAAAAATAAAAATACTCGCACGTTTGTTTAATACAGCCAAAATGTACTGTGGCAGAAGGTCCTGGTTGTTCATGAAAAGCGATGATTGACCAAAGTACGCTCTGGCTCGTTCTCGCGGAGAAAAAGTTGTATGTAGAGAATAAAAAACTAGGAGCAAAGATAAGGTAGGGAGCGGTCGTGGCAGCTTGCAAACACATAATGTATACGATGCCGTGCGCTATATGTATTATATATAGGTGCTGTATATATGTATTTAGTGCGAGGCGCGCGCGGAGGTGGGCAGTGTCGCGCTCGAACATGGCGCGCCGGTTAAAAGCAATGCGCAACGCTCCGTAACGATCAGTCAGTGGGACGAGCGTGTCGTTGGACAGTTTACATCGTTTGCAGTACATACACGCACAGACATACACATAAAGTACACTGGAGGTTTGATATTGAAGAAAAAAGCAACAATCGGCTTGTTTCTTGCCCATTAGAAATTGTTGTTTGTAAATTCAGTGCCGCAACGCAGATATCGGAAGTTGAAAGGCCTTTTCGACGAGGTCATATACCGATTTTTCCAGACTCGAAGGCTCAATGTACATTCAACAGTGATACTCTAAGTTAGAGCAAGTGAATATTATCTCATTCAGTGACATTTTAATGCCGCCTAAAGACGATACAGTGTTGTTCTCCGTGAGTTAGGTAAGTTTAGTTGACGTAATGGCATCACAAATGGATTCTACGTTTATTATTTAAAAAAGGAGCTCTTTAAGGTTACATGCCGCTTGGCTTTGTACACGAAGTTTCAATAATTTAATTGTGAAAATGTTGGACCATATCGATTAAACTGTAGAGATAGACGACTCAGGCATGAATAATGTATGCCACGCGCGAAATTTCGAAGCACCTGTGGATGTCCGCGTAGGCATCACGCTCCTATAATATTTTATGTGAGTATACGCAGCAGCGTAATCCAGGCGCGCACATGTCGCGATTTTCGTCTACAATCCAGCAGCATTTAAATAAAAAAGTTAAGAGAACGCTTTGTAGCGACGTCGTGCGTGATTCATCGCGAATTTGGCGTTCCATCGATCTCTTCCTCATTTACTCTCTCTCTCTCTCTCTCTCTCTCTCTCTCTCCTCACCATTATAATCTTTATTCGAATGAAAAATTCGAGGTGAGCTCTCTCGTGGCACGCATTTTTGCGTAAGTGTGACATGTCGCGCCCGCGCTTCTGTCTTCTCGTGGCTTTGTGTGCTGCATTGTACGTGTGTACTCACACAGGTTCGCCGTGCTCACGCGTATGTATGTATATACAGCTTGGAGCGCACGACGTTTTCTAATCACTGCTGGGCGGGCGTGCGCGCACACAGACGCAGACGCAGACACCGACACACACAATTAACGTTGCGCAACGCTTATAAAGGATAGCTTAGCAGCTCCGTGTTGACACTCACTTTAAAGCTCATCGCTTCGACGTGCACAGGCGCGCGCCCTATTATGTACAACGCGTTCGTGCTCCTGCACTCGACCAATTCGCTACTCGACCATACAGAACACCGTGCAAAGCTCCGAGGTATTCCGTCGACGTGTTCAAGGTTGCGGCTTCTGTCAGCCGAGGCTTTTATAGTAGGAAGTCAATTTCCAATGAATACCGATGAATTTCCGGATATTAGCTTCCACCGATTGTTAGTGTAATTCGCGTGGCAGCTGCATCGCCAAAGAGACCAGTGCTTGACGCTTTTTAACCCAAGGAGTACTTGTTCGCGCACGCACTTTTGCAATATCCCTCATTGTCTCCTCGTGGTAGCTTAATGAGAAACATCGGTAATTCATATTCGAGTATACAAATAATGCAAAGATGAGCCAGGCGTAGAAGCGCAGAATGAGTAATTAAGAGCTGCCTTTGCTGCTGCTGCTGCTGCTACTGGCCTGGTCGTACGTGTACACACATTTTCTATGTTATATACCAGTATGTGTGTGCGAGCTATAACCTCGTTTGTTTGTAATGGATTAACATGAAGAATTTAAATGATGAGCCGCGATATCGGCTGCTACTTTAGCTCGCTGTTATGCATCACCTGCTAATTCGTTACTCGTATTATTATAGCGCATATGTGTATATCGAGGATCGCGCAAGTACGTGAGATATTTGACAGCACATATGGGCTAGATCCGCAAAAATTAATTACTAATTAGCGATATCCTTCGTCGTGATTATCTCAATTCGCTGTTTCACGCATTGAATTACCCATTCTCACAGTGTCAATAGCTTAAGCAAACATCTTTTTGCATTTTTCCCTCATTTTTTTATAAATAAAAACAACTTTGTTAATGGTTTTAAATTCCCCTGCAAAAAATATATTTATATCTTTACCAATCCGCTTTAGAAATTTAATGCTCATAACTATAATCAAAAAATGTCAAGTTACACATTGACAATTAAAATTGTTTTATCCATGTTTTCAGCTTTTGATTATAAAATGAAAAATTCGATCAGTTGAAATCTTATTAGCTATTTTCTAAAAACGATATCTTAGTAGCTCGAAGTTTCTACATACTAATGAAAACTCAATCCACTGTCTTCTACATCTTTTAAATGTTTACCCAGTTCATTAATGTGCTCGTGAAGGTTTTTTTTCATTGTTGCATTACTTTTCCACTTCAATCGAATATTTGTTTTATTATTTCTGCGAGATATTTATAAATACAAAATAGGAAGAAAAAAGATTGAAAAACGTTAATTATACTAATTTATAACATAAAATGATTAATTTTTAGTATTTTAGTGAACAGGAAATGAATGTTGTGGATTGCTGTAAAGATTCTTAGAAAAATTTGCATAAGTAGTTGTTTTTTTTGTTAATATGCTTCATTTACTCAGATTTAGAAATAATTTAATCGATCAAAATAATAAGTGATCATCTGTAATCATTAGGTAACAGATTGAGTTTTTTCCCACAGATTGCGTCGGTGAATTTTTTACATGCTCAACGCTAAAAAGTCATTTTAAAAAATTAAATTGAAGCGTGATTATTCAAAAAACGATATGCGCAGAAAAACAACGAAGTTATATTAATATCCATCTCTAATGTTAGTGAATTATTTCCATTTGTAGTACAATCCGGAAATCTGACAGGGCACGCAGCACACACGTTGCAAGCGCAAAAGCGAGCGAGTGAGCTTAAGCATTCAGCCGCGACGCGGAGGGAGAAAAAGAGATGCCATTGTATTGCAGCGACAATTTTATTGGAACTGATTTTCCACGAAGCTCTCGCAAAATAATTCAGATCCTACTTCTCATGCAGGTTTACATATTCTTCGTTCGCGAATAAATCAATTTATGCAGCAACGCACGGTTCATATTTTTGGTAAAGGGAAAAAATTCGAGCGCGAAAAATGTTATTCATATTATATTGCTGATGATCGTCGCGAACTTGGGCTCTCCAGCGGCCCAATTATTTGAGCGTTGCGTAAACTTGTGTGTCGATATAATACATTATTGCACATGCGAGCGCCTCGCAAGTATATTTCTCCATTACTATTACATGCGAAGCTCGATTCTTTTCATTCTGTTGGCAGTCGTCGAGGGCAACGCTCGCTCACAACTGTCTATATCGGGGTCTAGGTCAGAACTCCATCTGCCTCTTTCTCTCTCTTTTTCTGCACCGATCGATTCTTTTTATTGCTTCGTGGCTAATTAATATTCGATGGGCTATTCGATTTTTATCAAAGGCGACAGTATAAGGCTCGAACTAATTTAATCGATATTTGTACACTAATGCCACCTCAAAGTTTACGAATACACATATTTTGGTTGAAAATTAAAATTGTTCTCTTCAACAACTCGGCTACTGCAACTTGAAATTCTTCTTGCATTAAGTCAGAACTAAATTAAAAAAGTCGCACCTCAGACGATAATGAGGGTGCGATTATACTTTTAATGAAAGGATTATTAAATACAGCCAGCTTTTATCGTTTAGCTATAAACAATCTTTTCTTCTTTTCCATAAACATTGTCTGTGATTCCAACTTGATAAAATCATATAGAGGATTCGAAAAAAATGTTAGCTACATGAATTAATTTTTCAAGGTGCAGTGCGTGTTATTGTGGTTTTGCCATAAAAAAAATCAATCAATATTCTACTAAGCGTAGATTAATGAGTAATCAAAATTTTATAAATGTTGATAGGATTCTGTAATGTTTACAAATACATATAGAGCAACGTTATTTAAGGTGCAAGAGCCGTTGTTGCTGTGGCGTTGAAGCTCCATTGCAGCTCATTATCGTAAATATGCGCGCCCAACAACAGGCCGCAAGTATCATCCGAGCTCGAGAACTTCAAATGATAAAGTCGAGAGAGAGCAAGTACCTGTACCGTTTACACCTGCCTTGGTGTCACTACTTACGGATATAGTTTGCACTCGGGCACGTCTTATATAATACAACTTTGCAACGGAGACTCGCGACGTTAATGTGCATCGACAAAATAGACAATATGCAGCTTATGAAAATGTGCTATACTTTCACTGCTGCATGCATGAGTCACTTCATCGACGCATATGCGCCTAACGACGAATTTGAGCGAGTTATTATTATTATTATTATTTTATTTTTTTCACCAGCGTGTAAATTTTGGCGCGCACAGTTGACTAATAAGCACAACTCGAGACATTCGCCACTTTGAAAAATCTTGAGTAATTTTAATAGCCTCCTTTTTTGCCCCGGCGCATGCCTATATTCACACACGGAGATTTACTGATAAAAAGTAATTATTCTATTTGAGAGTACAATTTTAATTATAATCATACAGTGTTTCCTTCAAGCGCGGCTTAGCTCCACGTACAAGTAATGACTCCTTTCGTGCATTGAGGTCTTTCTCTTCTCATAAATATAATAAATATGTTGGTTGCATTCATGCGGCTGCTTCTGTACACATGCTTGTTTTATACCCTTGATGAAATTCCATCTGTTAAACGCATTTTTCAGCTACTCTGTACATTTATACAAAAAATATGCCAGTCGCGCACGCGCCTGAGCGAAAAACGAGCATCTTCATCCTCGCTCTCTTTGTGTCTCTGATTTTTTTCTGTTTTTTCATCGGTTCATCTTGACGACAGTGCGTGTGTGTAGATTGTGCATTCTTAACTACGTACCTGTATTGAAGCGTGCACCTGTAATCTCGCAAATTTCATTATGAATTGAAACTTCTGAATTTAGGCCATGTTCGCCTTGTGATATATACGTACGCACGTGCAGGGTCTCACGCGCAATATAAATAATATAGCGTATGACAAAAGGGTCATTATTTACAATGCGCGAATAATTATTTATTTTTTTGATTGACACCTCTATGTCAGTGTCGGTTTAAAAAAAGACAATATCACCTTGATTTTTTACATCTCACGCGCAAAGGTCTCTGGTTCTGTTAGAGGGAGAGAAAAAAAGGTTACGATCTTTCCCATAATACGAGCGTGCGTAATGTGTCGCCGCGACGTGCGCTCACACAGACGCATACATAGTCTTTGGTGCTTTTTGCATAATCGCCCAACGCAATGTGTTTACCCACGCCGTATGGGTACAAAAGAGCTGAAAATATCATTGCTTTTTCACGAAGAAAATACGTGCATTTTCGCTTTTCTATATACACCTCATGCTGTAATGTGTAATGGCGATGATACGTGCATTATGTCGCTTATTTAAGAAAAAACCATAGCATTTCCTAACAACGAAGGTCAGTATATTTTATTTGCAAATTTAACACTGCTTATCCTGAGCTATTGTGTTGGATTCGAACTTTTTTTAATAGAAAAAAAAAAAGATTTTTATTAGACTATTCTACCTGGTCAATTAATCACATTTACTGGTCATACCTTTATCAATAAACTGCAGCATTTCTATTAAGTGCTTACCTTAAATAACCTCCCTTTATGTGGAAGAGGAAACTTCTCGGTGATTCCATGGGCGGGTTAAGCCATAAATCCCGTTTGTACAATAGAGTTTGTACATTTAAGAGTCTTAAAATTGTCAAAATTCTGCGGTTTCTCTTTTCTTTTTGATAATTTTGATTAAAGTTCACGTTTTGAAAGTTTCACAATTTATTTTGTACAATTTATAAAATCGCTCATCGTTGCCATAAGAACGCGCGACCTTGACGAAAGATGCTCGATCACCTTACGAAGAAATAACTTTTTTTTACTGTTCGCGATGCAAATCGCTCTAAAAACGGAAAAAAACTTTCGAAACTGACACCTGTGAAATTTCTTCGTTTCTTCATTTATTTACTGTTGCAATTTCGGGCTCGCTTGAATCACAAGAGTAGAGGAAAATTGCTCATATTCATTCTCCGGTTCTGTACAATTGTTCTATTAAAAATGCTATTTTCCAGTTGAGTTATCCTCGGATTTGCGCCCGAAGCAAGCAGGAAGTGCAGTTTACTCTGTGTGCGTATCGCAAGTATGGATTCCTTTCAAGTGTATATAACAGTAGCAGTCACAGCAGCAGCTGTTATATAATAGTCCGACGAAATACTGACCCCGATTAGATGTCCTTGATTTGTATTTTTGCAATTATACGTACACACGTGCGTCTTGGGCATTATTCTCTCTCTCTTTCTCTTTGTCGCGAGGATTTTGCAACTTGAATGCACTTCATTTATATTATACCGGTGAAGGTTAAATTAAAAAATGTTAACGCGTGAATTGTTTGTTTTGGTTGCGACTGTTTAACGTTTGCTAACGTTTCTACCAGAACTCATCTCTTAAGACTCTAACGAGACAAAAGGATTAAATGGATTAAATTTCCGGATGATCAATTCATCAAAGACTTTCTTCGAGTTTTTGAGCCAAATTGCTATGAAGCGATGGCTGAACACTACACATACTTACGAGAAAAGTGGCCAAATGGACTCTGCTCTGGGGAATTCAGGATATCGAGCGCGTTTTATTGATATTACGAAAGGTTATTTTAATTCTCTTTCTCCAACCTACTTTCATCGATTGATGTTCATCGCATGATTTTTGTTCGATTGATATTTTTTTTGCTGTAGGATCAAGTGATTAATTCACAAAATCTCTCTCAATTTTGCTTCTTTTTTCTGCTCGTATATAATATATCTGTTTGCTGGGCTAAATACAGAAGCTTCGTACGTACCCTGAATTATCTCAAATAGTCTAAATTTTTATACATTTATATATGACTGCTAAAAGTGCGCTAGCTGATTTCAGGCTCAGATTTCAGGTGGAGTCGAGTCAATGTGTTACGATGTTGCTGATCGAAGGATTCTGACAATACATGATTCTACAGTTCACAGAAAATTCAAAGTAACATATATAATTATTAATCGCTGATTCTAGTAAACACTCAACAAAACGTCGAACGGTCGCGAAAGACTCTTTTACTTATTTTGATCGATTGCCATTAGATCTTTGGAATAGCTCGTATTTTATCGATCAATTGCTCGCCTAAGCAATAAACAATTTAGACACGCAAGTATATATTGCAAGTCGAAAAATATTTAGTGCCTCGTGAAGTTGCGCTTGCTGCACGATCGAAATTGTCTGCAGTGGGTCGTCGCAGTGAAATCGACGTTCTCTTCTGCGAAGTCTTTTTCGTGACAAAATGTCGCGTGTAATATGGCAGCGGCTCGGCATCATCGTCGTCGTGTATTTTGACGCACGGCACGCGACTCGTTCGTTCTCATCGTATTTATTGCGTAATTGTGCGCAGACGGTACGTAGCGTGTATGTTCATACGTCTGCAATATTCCACTCGCGAATCTATTATATTAGATATCGAGCAGCAGCTCCTATATCGCATGTACATTTTCTGTGTAGCATCAGCTACGTGTAATCTTCTTTCGATCTGCGTATCAAGTTGTACGAAGATGATGAGATAAACGTATTGGCATTGCGTGCATCGTCTTTTATTCAGAACCATTTCACTGTTGCAATTCTCTTCGTGAATAAGAGAAAATCCTATAATTGCGTTAAACTTAGCTCTACTCGAGATAATTTATCGCCAGATCATCGGATCTGCATAAATGGATGATATTTAAAAAATAAAACCCAATCGCCGATGATTACGAGTGCTCGAGTCGACCGTGCAAACTACCTATGTCGCACATATGTACGCTCTCGCGGCGCTCGACAGCTGAAGCAGCAATAGCAACAGTACGTGGTGACCTTGACTCATCGGCATTATAATAGTTGCATAAAAAAAGAAAAAAAGAAACAAAATCACGACACCAAAGTGGTTGCCAAATGGAATTCGTATGCGCGTGTACTCCTTGATACCGCTTTTATGAAATATGCATAGCGTGCCTAACAACATCACGAAGATGATTAATATTTATCAATTTCATGCAGCGGTTTATTGTTTGATTTTTCCAATCGATTTTTCACAATTGACGAATGATATTGCATAAAAAGGGATTCGTGAATTCGGCTCCGTACGGAAAGTCTTTCGATCAATTAAAAGAAGCTTTGAGAAAGAAGAATAGGTATCACTAAAAAGTGAATCATTAATCTTCTCAATAGTGAGAGTAATGCAAATGTCGTTTAATTTTGATCAAATAACGACTAAAGTCATTTTGATGTCCATAAAATTGTATTCATATGTAAGGTGCCAGACTATTTTATAAAATTCATGACAAAAATCGATTTTAACTGATTAAAAAATTGTCTCGAAACTATCCAATAATATATTTTATAGCACTGCATGGCATAAGTTCACATTTATGGCACGCTTTACGGTGGCATAAGTCGCACATTCTGGCACCGCGGCGTTCGCATCACACTCGCATACGCTCGTGCGCTAACCTCACTTTGCGGTACCAGAAAGTGCGACTTATGCATCGGAAAAGGGGGCATAAATGTGAACTTGGCAGAGTACTATAGAACGTTGTTCGATACTCGGGCCATAGGGGACACAGGACCCTCGCTGCGCTCGGGCCCTAAACTAAAAGTGTTACTTATGGCCCTTGTATCGAAAATTACTAAATGTGCCTAGGGAGCGAAAAACTGGAAAGTCTCAGAGAACGTGTACTTATCGGCCGAGGCAAAGTCGAGGCTGATAAACATGTGCTCTGAGGCTTTACTTTTTCGCTTCATAGGTGCATATACTTTTTTTCATGAATCCCCCAGCAGAAATTAACTTTTTCATTTTGACCGCCGGGATGAAAAAGGTTAGTTTCGGCTGGGGTAGCAAGAAAATTAAATTTAATAGCCCCAATCAAACTATTATGACTGGTCATTGTTATATCTCGATTATGAACCGCCATCAGGACATACATTTTTTTGCATGGTTCTGTTCATCAAAACAATAAAATTTTGTTTACTTATATGCATTAAGAAATAAAAGACTTCTTGCTGATTGATTTTACCTTATTTGATCGAGGATTTTTCGAGTAAGTTTGTTGAAATTTTCGAAGCATCAACTTTTTCTACAATTGTACATGAGTCAGAGATGTTGTCATTTTCAGGAGAATATATATAATATGAACACATTATAACTTATTTTCTGTGTAATGGCTGTGAATGTAAAAGTAACCGAGACACGTCTGTTAATTTCAGAAGGAATCATTTCCGGGTGGAAAAAGAAGCAGCAAGAAAAATTTGAACCGAACTCTTTGGCAGGTTGATCCATTTCGTTATCAACGACCCCCACTGAAATCGAGTGTGTCGAGCGGCTCACGTCCTCGATCAAAAACACAATAGCACAAAGATGTCGATCGTCATGCAGTACGTAGACCGGTTCCACGAGATCCTAAACACACATGCAGGTGAGTCTTTATCCATTTTCATCTATAATTAATATGTCGGCCACAAAAACATGTTCAAATGACATAATTACGTCGTCTGTGGTCTTTGAGGGGGGAGGAGGGAGAGCTGCAGCAGCTCGGTTAATCTAGTACTGTATATTCGCGAGTCGATTTCGCATTGTGTATACTTGACGCGTTGTGTTATATACAAAGGACTCACGCCTCGGTCGCGCGCCTCGAAACGCCACATAGCTTGCGCAAAGTGCCAACTTGCGTCAGCCTCGATGTAGCGCGTCTTTGCTTCTTAATCTTTCAGTCTTCAGTCTTGTTTTTCAATTTCTTTCACCTCCCGTTTTTTATCTTTCGCTTGCAACTTTTATATAGTTGTAATGTTTTTCTTCCTTCATACCGATTCTTTCGTTTGCGAGGGAAATGAAGCAAGCTGCTCGTCGAAAGAATCGTGCCTGATCACGCATAAAATGGGTAAATCGGAGCATAGCTATCACGTTGTGGTTTGAATGAAAATCGAATGGAAAAAAAGTATAATTGCAAATCGAGTCTCGAAACAAAGACGAAACTGCAGTACGGGAATGAAGTAGAGAATAAATCGGGCGTATGTGTGTGTATGTATCGAGTATCGCGTATTTGATATGCAGCGCAAGTTCTCGATCAAGGACGTGTACTCGTACATATATATGCTCGAGTACATTATTTGCGTACATGTGTACGTTTAGATGTGTATACGAATAAATCGGCTGCGATGGAGGGTTACACGCACAGGCGCGTCTCTCTCTCTCTCTCTCTCTCTTTTGCGGGCATGAGCAATTCATCGTGCTGCAAACGTACGTATATATAGATATATTTGCCTGCAATCGCTCAATGGGACTTGTGCGGTACAGTAGTGAAAGTTATATGAGCGCTCCGACGACGTCGCCTCGTGGACTATTTACCTTGTGATTTTGTATACCTATATTACAATGCGATCGCTGCTTTACGCGTAATTTATACACAGCTTTTGTACACGTGCCAGTTTGTCGATAAATATAATGCACATAGCGGAGTACCAACGACACAAGACGTCGAAACACGTCTTTATTTATACATTATTTATTATAATTTTGATTTAATTGCGCATAAACGATTTCGCACAAACCACATAAACGCCACGAACGACTCAATTTGATAAACGAGTAGTCAAAAATTTGCAATATTTGTCACAAACGAGCGGTAAAGGTGATGATTTGAGATCTTATCGAACGGAATTCATTATTGAGATTTATATTTTTTAAATGTTTACTCAAGATTTGCTCCATTATATTACGTAAACGTATGCTGAGTAATATTTTGCCGCATTTATGGGGTTCGAGATTTAAGCCGCAAAGAAAATGTACTACTGGCCCGCATTTATTAACATCGTATTTTTCAATTAAAAAATGTTTTAAATTTAACGGTATATGCGTCCTCACGAAGACAAACTTGAGCCGACGTAAAATTTTTGCAGCATGCGTAAACATGCGTAGAATATTTTCTGAAAATCTTTTGCAGATTTACCCACCGACATTTGGAGTATAATATAGGCTATTTAGATGAGCGCATTTTTGCAAAAATTATGAGGGCAGTAAACGCATTAATTGCAAAGTCTGTGTAACGTGTGTATTTAAATACACAATATGTATTTTTTTGTTACAAAATTGCAAAATCGTAATAAGCAACGTCCATTAGGTTTTCCACGAAAAACGCAGGCTTTTCTCCCTCGCGCTCGCGCTTATGATTCAAATAATGTAGCTCAGAAAGAGAGAGAAAAAAACAGATTATTAGAAAGGTCGATGGCTATCTGATATTTGAATTTTTCTATGCATGGGTATACACTTGTATATAATATAAACACCGGATCATTGGCAGGACATTAGGCAATGGGACGTGGAAAAGAAAAATTCTTAACAGAATATCTAACTCACGTTCTAAATAAGTTTAATTACGATGTTGCAATGCTAATGAACCATTTTTTCATATTTCATTTTACACATGTACATAAATTCATACATATTATCTGCAAAGTCATTTCACTTTTAAATAAACTACACGCGCAAACTAAGCTACGTATAAGTGCGTACACATTGCAACCGGAAAAAATTTAGATCATTCGCGTGTCGTGAGATTTTAAATTATGATCGACAACAACGACAGCGAAAAAAGCAACACAACGCATATTCATTCATTTATAAAAGGCCAGCATAATAGCTTACGTCAAGCGAAAGTCAATAATTGCATTCGATGAGACACAGGCATCCATAATCTTCGCTGCCTTCGTTGTCGTTGTCGTCGTCGTCGTCATCGCGTATGCATTCTTGCATTCTTTGGAAGATCGACACGATGACTGAACGTACGAAAAATTCCGTTTTAATGGAATGAAAATTGTCCTCCAGTGCAATCTTCCGAGATGTACACCGCGCATGGGGACCTTCAACTCGTAATGATTTTATTATGCTCCGCGAGTATAATATCATTATCGGCCAAGTTCGGTTAAAAGGTTTCTATTTTTTATTCTCTTTCTTTATTCATTCGTTTTTCTTTAAGAATCCATCAAGAAATCATTAATTGACTTGAAATACTTTTCAAGAAGCTGTGAAATTTCATAGACATAAACTTAGTGGGATAAACAAGTAATAAAATGTTTACTTTAATCACATTCAGTAATTAACACTGCAGTGCATGTGGTGCGCTAGTCGTTGTTAGCTACACTGAACCGAGAAATGTATACATCAATGCAGATCATTACCAGCCAGTGCCTTTGTAATGTAATTACATACCTGATTTCGCCTTTTATTGCTTGTTACTTTAGCGGCAGAGGCATGCGTCCTTGAAATGGCTCGCTGCAGGACATTGAGCACGTGCGTTCACCCTTTTGTGACGTACGTGCGTAAATATATATGCGGAATCGCAAAACCGCGGCGGTGACTTCTTTTTTCCTTTTACCTTATATTTTTTTTTACTCATTGATCACACGCGCGCTCGGTGCATTTGCCTGAAATTATACACGCCCTCGGAATTGCGGTGTTTTTCCGCATATCATTTCTTTTTTGATCTCTTCGTTTCGCTCTTGCATTATACACTTTCGAGAGCCGGAAGTCGAAACCATTTTTATACTTCACAGATCTGTTCTAGCAATTAGATACAGTATCGTCTTGAATTTTATGAAATTGTATAGGTAAATTTTCTATTGTTTTTTGTTTCAGACAAGCGAACAACGAATTGGTTATTAATGAGCTCACCGTTTCCGACGCTTCTGATTTGCTTGAGTTATGTTTACCTCGTCAAAGTACTCGGGCCCAAGCTCATGGAGAACCGAAAGCCTTTCCAGCTCAAGAACGTCCTCATAGCTTATAATCTTTTTCAAGTTATATTTTCAGCATGGTTATTTTACGAGGTAAGTAACGCCGTTGATCGAGATCGACGTTTCACTCGATTGTTTTTTCTTTTTACCAGCAGCAGTACAAGTCTAATCGATGTTTGCCATAAATATCAATATCAAATTCTGATTTGTATTTGTATTTATCTTTACAGGATTAAAATTATTTTGTCAGGTCAACATTTTTTCGTAGAAATATGTGTTATCACTTTTATGTTTTATAAAAAAACTGCATGATCTGTTGAATTAAACTTTTAATTAATTATCTATAGCAAATTAAAACACACTGACAATTGAGGAGTAATGACGATTAATTCAAATAAGTTGTTTGGTATCCTGCATTATTTGATAAAAAGATCGTTTTTACTCGACGATTTTCTCTAGAATTACCGAATAATGATACATTCAAAAAGTAATTAATAAAAAAAATCTAACGAGCAAACCAAATTTCAACTTTTATCAACGCAGTGTCTCATGGGAGGCTGGTGGAGAAAATATAGCTTCCGTTGTCAACCAGTGGATTATTCCGACAGTCCTTCAGCTATAAGGGTGAGTTCTACAATGGCATTAACATGACTCTTTATTTTCAGACTATTATCGTGACTTTTGAGTATATTTTACAAAATAAAATCCAAAAAAGTTCGGAGAGACGGTGACAGCTAGATATTTACGATTATGTATACGATTCTAATACACGTCAAAATTATGTGTGTGCCAAATGAACTTGGATGATTCATTTTACAAAAAAGCATCCATTTTTTTATCATGTATCTGTACTGTGAGGAATATGAAGGTTTTCGATTATAATTCTGAAGGGTTGGTGTAGAATAGCTGATGCAAACGCAGCACTGGCCTTCAATTCAAGTATTAGCATTATGTTGTAATTATATTCTATTTTACTAACCTTTTTTTAATTTTCATCCCTATTGATGTATTAAGGTATATTTTTTGGTTCGATGATGAAAGAACCATCCTGCCTACTAATTCTAATATTGTTACAGGTACTAAAATTAACAATGACTATTGGGTTAGGCATCGTCTCTTAAACTTTGATACGACTGATGCCTCACAGTGATATGAAGTAAACACAATCTAAATTTCGACGTATCTTGAAATTATTAATGAGCTTGTTCCATCGTTCTCCAAAAGAAAAAATTATTCATCACGTGCCAAATCACGTTTTTCTCATATAATCGTGCGTTGCGTGTCGGATAACGGAAAGCGAACAAAAAAGCATTGCCGGCCTTAAACCGGTCAATGTCTGGATCAAGGGAAAAATTTTATTCATCCTTGTGGAATTTCACGACGAGAATCAAGTAAAAAATAAATATAAATAAACGACTTGTTTTCTCGCGTACAGATCTGTGGAAAAGTTTGCTCGTTTGGTTATATATTCCCACTCAATTGAAATGATGTAACGCCGCGATCGCTTCTTTTTGAGCCACGAGTAACACTGTATCTCTGGGGCAATTTTGAACAACTTTAGCCTCGCGGTGAGACTAATTTATGACTCTATTTTATAATAACTCAACAATTATAAGCAGTTCGAGACGTGAAAAACCTTGTAAATTTGTCAATTTATGTTCACCAGTATATCAAGTTAATATTCCAGGTGAATCAATTAAATTTTGTATTAGACGATGCTTAGCCCGAAAGTCCAAAACTTACTTATACACAATTAACATTATTTTTTCAGCATACAGGGATAAGTTATACGCATTGCTATCCTAATAAACTGTAAATTATTTATTATTTATAATGGTTTCGTGTCTTTTATGAAATATAACGTTGATGAAACAAATTTTATAAACTGAATACAGCAGGTACACAGATAAACGTTCGGATAGAATACGAGCAACGTTAAAAGCTGTTTAAGCGATGCTGCGGCTGCCTACTTTTGCTTTTCTTATTTTGATCGAACCGCATGGTTCGTAAAAACGCAAGGCTGCAGTCCACGCGGAAATCAAAACACAAACAAAAAGTATAATACGCATTAAACACGTCTCGAGTGCTCATTAAACGGTCCCGCGCGAGAGCATCGCTACACTTTAGTCTTGTTCGTTTTCTTTTTGGACAGCCACAATCCACACATCCTCATCTCCTTCAAGGACCTAAAGTAGTGAGAGTTGTATTGGTTCCATTGTATAACCCCTCCTCAAGGTTCAAATTATTATTGAGAATGCATTATCTCTCATCTGTGGAAATACACAAGATTGTGGTGGAGGTGAAGGTATCAATATTACCATTAACAAATATGTATAGTTTGTGTAATGATCAATCTATTTAGACAATGATTGCTCGTATAAAACTACTGCTGCTGAGTATCAATTAGTTGTTCAACATTATATCCAATCGCCAATTCGCGGAAAAGGTTCAAATGATTATTATTTTTTGGTATTACGGTTGTGGTTGCAGATAGGAATGAGCGGATGGCTGACGGGTGATTATTCATTGAGATGTCAGCCGGTTGACTACAGCGATCGGCCCCAAGTATTACGGGTGGGTTACTCCGATAACTTGTAGTATTGTCTGAATATGTGTTTCTAATGATCTCAACGTTTGATGTGGAAAAAATTTAAGTACGACGCTGTATGCACGTTTTTTCATTTTTTTTGTCTTAATAAACTAATTGTGAGTTGCAGTGTCGTTTTGCTTCAACATTAACAGAGATTAATGGTTTGTGTGTCTCTCGTTTGACTAATTTGAACTGCTGCACATATATAGTAGCAAATATGAAAATGTACTGTACACTTAAATATAAATGTGCATGTCTATACGTATTATTGCTTCATAATAGTTTTCAAATGTTCACACATGACGCCTTGTCTACATTTGCATCTATACCTCGATGTGTACCCAAGAGTGGATAACTCTTATAAAGACTTTGGCTCGAGTCTTTGTGAATCTTTGGTCAATGATCTTGAAATTATAACCAGAACATCTGGTTGAAATAATTTGCAATGTTTTTAATATATTATGCATAAATACTGCACAGCAGTGAAATCATGACTGCATAATTTGTTGTAATATATGTACTTAAAAACATTTGCTGATTATTTTGAAACAGTTGGTTCATTTTTTAGACTAACATTGCTTGTACACTTGTATGCTTTTTATTTAGAGTAATTTTTTCGCTTATTTTTCTTATAATTGAAATTACTAGTTGCGGGGCTTAGGTGAGAAACACTAACCATTGGCTGTCAAGTTTTTTTCTTTTTTTAAAACACTTGCATTCACAGTACTGATCAATATGCATGCTACTTTCATACAATAATTTTAGTTTGCACCACCCTATAAATAGACACGACCTATTTCAACACGAAAAGACGTTTACTTTCTTGACTGACAAAAAATTGACAAATTAATCGTACAGCTTACTTCCGTTTGCAGAAAAAAGCATTTTATTTTCATTACTCGTAAAGTAACGATCGCGTGTATAAAATTGACAATGTTTAAATAAAAGCGAGATTAAGAGATACAAGGTTGTTAATGCTATTTAGCGGCATGCTGAAATCATAGTTAGAATTCGCTCACGCATTAAACGGAGCCCGGAAAAACGAGAAAATCCAGACCGCTATTTGGATTAAAAAAAAATTTCTGTCTACTGCTGCTCTTGCGCACAAGAGCATTAGAACGAGGGAGAGAGAAATGAGTCAAAATACGGTTCACCTACATATCGGATCCAGTCGAAAAACCTCATCATTAACGCGAGGTGTCAGGGTATGCTACATGCACTTGCACTGCGCAGAAACGCATACGCATACAGTCTGTGTGCGTAAATACACCTAGTCGCGACGTTTCGCCACTGTATGCATGATGTATGATGTGTGTGACATAATGCCACGTGTGCCTCGTGAACCAATTTTGGCTTTGCGTGTTACCGGTATGCGCCACGCGCCCATACACTCATATTCTGTGAAGAATTTCACGCGTTTGACCTGATTTGCCGGCGCGAAAACTCGTTACTTTTTGTCGATATTCCGGTCTAATGGTACTTCGTCGTTTTAAGAAATTTAGATAATTTTGTGCCTCGTCAATTCCAATATATATGTGCGCACGCTCATAGCCGAAAAATTATGAAAATTGAAAGTAAATCGAGACAATGTCGTTGACCGTGGCTGATTGATAATAGCGCGCTTGCATCGACCCCAATCGATTGCGCACCTTATGTATTACGTGTATATCGCGCGTACGTTATATTTTTTAATTAATAGCACAAAATTGATTTTTCCATAAAATATACAGCCGCTCGGCCAATACATAAATCTACCAAAAAAACTTCAACTTTGCCTCTCAAATCTCTGTTGCAATGATTATTACTTGCTCTGGTGGCATGTAATATTGGCTCTTTCTCTTTTTTCCCCCAAGTACGTATCGTATATCTTTCGTCGAATTCGAATTAATTTAAATGACTTCGATACATACACAAACTTGCGACACTAGTACTTCGGAGTGCGATTTCGTCCGAGAGAAATCAAAAATCATGGGTACGCAATGATCGACGCTAAAATTGAATCAGCTCTGATAATATGCTCGTAGCTGCGATTAAACATAACAAGCTTGAATGATACATAATGTAATAAAATCTAGAACAAATTGATCGATTGAAAACTTTCGCGGCTAATCGTTCCGTTGTCAGCTCGACGGGCTTACTCAATTACTCTTTCAATATGCCACGTCTCTTTGTAACACTCGTAATAGTGCTTTTAAAGCTCTTCTCGCGCAGAAAGTTGGGAAAAATGTCGATTAGCGCCTTCCTCAATGCTCTGAAATGTTCAACACTTGAACAAGTACTGCATAGCCCAATTATAGTTAAACTCTATATTGTATTGTATTGTCTTTTTTGAGACATACATTGCCTTACGACTTTGTGGAATTTATATTCAAAACAGCAGATGACTCAATCGCGTTGACGTTTCATTTGAGAAAAAAAAACATGTCGATAGGAATGGAAGAAGTGACTGACTTGTGCGATATTTTCGTTTTTTGTTTTGTTTACAACATGACAATAGTGGCATACACTCACCGACTCTTAGCATGACAAACTATTTTTTTCCTGTTTTTTTTTGCACTGTTTTGTGTGAATAAAATTTAATGTTTGACCAAAAACTAGCAAAGAGTACGAAAATCACATGGAAGAAGAATGTCTATAGTTTTCGTGAATTATATTTTGACATGTATCCATATGACGATCGTCTATATGCAAATAAAATTAATATAAGTTGTTGTCTTACGTGCTGTCTTTTTTTACATCTTAACTTTAAGAACGATTCACCTTTACTTATTGATTATTTTTTCGATTGAAAAAATAGATGGTTCACGCTAGCTGGTGGTACTACTTCTCCAAATTCACAGAATTCATGGACACGGTGAGCTCTATTTTACTGAAAACAAAACAAGTTTAATTCTTTAGTTTAACGTACTCATTATGCCTTTAATTATTTTAGATATTCTTCGTACTCCGCAAGAAAAATGATCATGTGTCCACCCTGCACGTCATTCATCACGGATGCATGCCGATGTCCGTCTGGTTCGGTGTCAAGTTCACACCAGGTGAGAATCGCTCTTGTCTTTTTAAAGATTTTTACTTACTCTTGTAAAAAAATCAAGCATTAAACACTAATAAATTCATGCTCGTTTACAAATCTACTTGAAAATTCGTATTATTAGAAAGTACAGCGACTCTTTTGGATAATTTAATCAAGCTTTATAAGACGGTGTGGAAAATCTATCAATAATCAATTCATAAAGTTAATCGAGTGTTGCAATGTTAATGCCAATGATTTAGCAGGAACTTAACCGTGTTACACGTTCAAACTTATTGCGCGTGAATGAACTTAAAAAAATGTATTTTTTGAAAAAAATTATGGGTGAAATCGTTTTGCCTATATATTCGTAATTAAATGCTTTTAGAAAGTAAAAAATAATATGCTTTAGTACGATACTACTTGCACAATAATGATGTCATTTATAGAGTTTAATATCTTCCCCTCAGTACAATCTATGATATAATATGACAATTTAAGCACTACTTTTGCGTAACTCGATTGACACACGTACACACCTATATACACACATTTTCAAAAGTGTTATAATAGGTTCGAAACAATTGTATCGCCTCTTTATACGTCGAAAGAATCTTTATTTCGCAATTGACGGAGCAAAACGATCCTCTCTCACAGGTGGCCACTCGACTTTCTTCGGTCTGCTCAACACCTTTGTGCATATCGTCATGTACACGTACTACCTGCTTGCCGCCATGGGACCGAGACTGCAGCCCTACCTCTGGTGGAAGAAGTACCTCACCGCCTTCCAAATGCTCCAGTTTGTCGCCATAATGATTCACGCCTTCCAATTGCTCTTCATCGAGTGCAACTATCCCAAGGCCTTCGTCTGGTGGATCGGCATGCACGCCGTAATGTTCTTCTTCCTCTTCCGTGACTTCTACAGGCAGAGCTACGCCTCGAAGAAGCAGAGAAGCGCCGGTGAGTAGATTAGCGCGAAAATTCATGACCCTGCTCGATGTTCCACAACTGTATTTAATGATAAAATGATTTATCTTGCTTCATCCTCAGCCCTGGCTGCTGCCAAAGCAGCGGCTGCCACTGCTTCCAGCAACGGAGCATCGAATGGAAAAATCACCAACGGTAGCAGCAGCTACGCCAACGGAAACGGAGTTCGGAGACGCGACGCGGCCGATTACTATATCAAGGGCGAGAGCATTGCCTCGGCTGAGGGCCTGAATCTGAGGAAACCCGCATTCGCAGCTGCCGCTGTCGCGAGCGATTAGCCTCCTCGCACGCCTCGTCGTGACAATCTCATTTTTCTCTACGAGGATCATAGCGAAAAAACTGGCCTATTATAATTTAGGCATTCACACACGCGCTCACAGTGGCTGACGCATTATATATGTAAACGATACAAAGAAAAAAGCAAAATCTCAGTTGTACCAGTGCAATACACGTATAGTAATTTTTCGTACGCACATAAAGGCGTATGTGTATAAAACACATAATCCCATACAGCATGTATTTATAGTATGTATAAATAGTCGAAGCTGCTGCAGTACTGCTGTCGTCGATGTCGATATATAATTGCCTTAAATCTTGTATTTATCTTTCCAAGCGCAGGTATACGTAAACGTCGACCTGTCTCTTGTTGAAGATTTTTCGTGTTTCGTGCGTAAATAGTTGATAGTAATTTTCGATCATGAAAGACGGCCCGGCAGTTTTTCATTTTCTTCCAATTTTTTTTTCTAGTGAAAGAGGTCTTTATTGTTGTTATTGTTTGTTTGTTTTGTATCGTGCGGTCGTGTCTAGGCGGCATTAAATGAATCTTTTGGCTCGTTCGCGCTAGCGACGCGAACAGACGTTAAGGATCGAGTAGAGTGCAATGCATTTGTAAAGTTATATATCAATTTACACAATAATAACAAGAACAAATGAAAATAAAAAAAAGTGGTTGTAAATATATATATGACACGTTTGATATATTATACATGTAATTATTTTAAAGTGAAGAAATGTGCCAATATTCAAAAGATCGTACAAGTGAGCATATATTATTATTATTGCGTTATCAACGGAACAAAATATTGAATTTCTTAATAACTGTAGCAGTACCTTCTACTATTATATTTTTTAAATTATATTTTAGTAGTTAAAAAATAATTATGCATAAAATATGAATGTAACGTAGTTTAGTGAAAAGTGGATTATAAGTATGCGATGTGATACAAGAGTCAAGAATTACTTTCTTATTATGTACCTCTTTTTTAATATTCATTTTATATTGTGCGTCTTACAGAGAACGATTTTAGCTCCGACATCGAGTAGTTTGACACCACGTACTCGGATGTTTATTTTGATAATTTTTTATGCATTTTTCACAATTATATGTAATTTTTCGCCCTCAAATTAAGTTCACGCTACTCGTCGTTTGTTCACAAATTGTAAATAGATTCGAATTTGTAAAATGGTTTATTCTGTTAGATCGTATTATTATGAGAACCGCTTATACTCTATTTTTAGGAATTGAAACTTTTTTAACGCATACAATTTTAAAATGTTTTTAAATTATGTGTATTTGAAAGTTTTTATAAGCTGGCTACTTTAGCATGATATTAAATTGTTCGAATTGATATTATGCTTGATACAAAAAATATTGTATTCAAAAACTGCATTAGTTAATTTTTAGTACTTAAAATAAAAAAATGTTCCAAGTTTCAACTCCAGTTTTCTAGTTATTAGCAACAATAGCAATATATGCATTTTCAAAAGACTATTGCAAGGCACTAAAAACCAACTGCATTCAATAATTATTGAACTCAAACTTCACTTAAACGCGGGGGTTAATAATATATTAGCGAGCTTTGCACTATGATTAAGCTCGTGCCTTGGATTTTAATCTTTTGTGCTTTCAATACGTGTATAAACCGGATTTTTTGGCATTTTTACTGTGAGAGAGTTTATATGCGAATGTTTGTACTTTCTCGTCGTAATTATATAGATTCAGAAAATAATAATGACGTGATATTCTCAAGTAAAATTCGAAAGGAATGTTCTTTTATGTGCAAGAGTTGAATAGTAAACTGCGTCGTTACTTTGATTGAATGACTATGACTAATTATCATTATTGAGATACATTATTAGATTTCGACATATTTTCCACTTTAATCAAATACACATTATCAATTACACACTCAAAGTGAGATGGTGTAAATTAGCGAAATATTATTTACTGGGTTTTATTGTACAAATTGTGCGGGGTTTTTAAGTAACGACAGTGTCATTTTTTATCTTTTATGAACGAGAGAGAACAAAAACGCTTTAAAAACTTGAATAATATATATTATTAAATGCACAAACATTTTTGTGATATGAACTAAAAGCACACAGAAATTTAGAACATACATAATGAATTATGCAGAGCATAAAAGTTATCGTTAGGTACAAAGACAAACATCGCCAAGAGCAGTGCAAAATTCATTTAAGGAAAGTGACATGAGACAAAGAGAAAGATCAGACAACATCGTTGGCTTATCTTACGCGAATGGATTTGTACATAAAAAAAATAATAATAAAAACAAAAAAAAAAAGTATAAATTTTATACATAAATCAAAACTAAGCGTGTGATTGTGAAATATGCTTAAAATATAGTTGTGCATAATATGAATTGAAAATACGAAAAAAGATGATTTCTTTGTGTTTTACAATACATGAAAAAACACCTTGCTCCATTCAGCGAAGTTTTTTATTAATTGTAAAATGTTCAAGGACAACACGGTGGAAAGTTAACATGGTTCGTGGTGCCTGAACAGATTTATATTTAACCAAAAAAACATAATATTTCACTCGTCTTCGTCTTATTCTTAAAATATCTCTTACTTGCATATAAAAAGTACTGAAAACTTTCCGTCATCATGCCCTTAGCCCTCGGGTTGGGAGATTTTGTATATAGATAGTTTTATAATATGGTAATTACTTATATGATTTCATAATTCACATAAATGCTGATAGCTCTCGAATCTGTGCCTAAAGCAACGATGGTATATTATATAAAAACAGCGATGATACTAATAATACTTTGTTTTTTAAATGCATTACGAAATTGTATTTTCTTCTCAACAAAAAATATATGTGTTTTTCGGAAACAGCTATTCAACGAATAATAAGAGGAATGACCATAAGCCTTCAGTTATCTCGTTTTTTTACATGAAAAATCATCATATGAAGTATGAAACTATATTTTAAATTTATTTACACAAGTATTTATAATAAAAAATACCTTGATTATGAATATCAGTTTGTGTATTTTTAGTTTGTTAAGGTCTCAAAGGCTTTCTTGGTGATTCTCTGGAAGAGATAAATGTACTGCTCGTCAAAAATATGTCAAATTCTGACTAAGACAGAGTGCATTAGTTTATTAAATATCAAATCGTTCAACTAATTAATGATCAATCATTCATTCATTGATTTGAAAAAATATTTATGATTCCTTATTATAATTCAGGATTTGAAACATATTGTGTTATCATATATGTGTTCTTGAACTATTTCATTATAATGTAAAAAACTACGCCAAAGTTCATGAGTGACTCTAAGTTTCAACAACCTCAGGCTATATAGCTTTGACAAAGTAAAACATCAATAATAATCAATAAATGTAAAAAACACCTCCAATTTTTTGAGAATTTTCTTTTTGACCATTTATTAGATTGTTTTAAGTACGCCATCATACATTTTCCAGACGAGTAAAATATATTTTGCTGTCAAATCTAGGACTATTCAATTTTTTCAATAATGATTTGTTGCAACTGTTAAAAAAAAGTAAAAATCTGAAAAAGACGTAACAATAAACATTGGAAAAAATTAGTTTTTAATTGAGTCTCATGAATGTATATAAAAAATAATTTATACGACAGTAATGTAAATAAATTATAAATAATGTATCTTCTATGAATAGAAAAAAAATTTTCAAATGACTAAACAAAGAAAGTGCAATACCATAAGATTTTAATGAATGTATCCTTATATTTGATCTACATTAAATAAAACTTTTTAAGAAATACGAATGGAAAAAAGAAAAGTTTATCTTTGAAACGTTGTAAAAGTTCATTAAAAGCAGTGAAAATGTATCTAAAAGGAAAAATCTGGAAGAGATAAACTCATCTATTCGTAACTTCTTCTCAATGCAATAATGATCGGAGTGAGCTCAATTAATCTTACCACACAAAATCAATTGTTGCAATATGAAAAAGTGGGACCTATATTGTGAGGTATTCAATCTTTTTATGTATAGTAGTGTCTACTTAAGTGTGTACACGCCAACGACTACTTTCAATACTGCGATAACTTGATAAAGCATATTTTTTTAACATGATATACTTTGTCAAAAAATGTAGAACTTAATTGAATGCAAATGTAGTAAAAATCATTAATGCTCAGACCTTTTCAATGTTTGTGAAAGTATACAAAAAAATCAAAACTTAAAAAATTTCACTCACAAGAAAAAAAAGTTAAGAGGCTCAAAAAGTTTTCTTTGTGAATATCTCTTGCTGTAGATAGTGAAGATGATTTTCACAACACTCACACGTTTGAGATGATGATAATATTATGTGTGATTAGATGCGTGAATTAGATCTTGAAGAAGGTAAATAATACAAAAAATATTTATTGCGCTGATTATTAATACGTAATGTATTATTTTTCATCTCCCATGAGAGAATAGTTATTGATGATAAAAGTAATTCTGAAAAAATCAGAATTTTATTGAGCTGTGTATCCTTGAAAAAGAAATATACGATATTATTATTAAGTTTATAACATTTATTAAATACATCTTTATCATGAAATTTAATTTTTATTTTTAGAGTAAACAAATAGAATCTAGCTTTTGTTTTTGATTTTTAGAAAAAACATTTTTTTTTCTCTAATTAACTTACTGAATAAAGCATAAAAATATTTTATAATCAAGATACGTTCAAATTATTATGTGATATTTTGAACAATCATTACCTCTCACTGCAATTGCTATTAAAAGCTAAATAACCATATCACTTATATTTTGTTAATATACACTTATAAATAACATGATTAAACTACCACATATGTTTGAAAACTTATTGAGATTTTTCTAGTGATTCTATTTGTTTTGAATTTATTTTTACTAATAATTGCTACAAATTCCTTCAATAAATAAAACCCAGTACACAATCATATTAATTTCGTTGGGGAAACATGTAAAAGGTAACATGTTTGGCGAAAGTGTCTCAAGTCTTCTGTTCTAAAATTATTATTGTGAAAAAAATGAATGAAAAAGTTTTGCAGTGATGAGTTCGCATCGTACAAATATTTTCATAATATTCAGATTATGAAAGATGATATTTTCATTTCTGGAAAATTGACTTTGAGCACTGGTTTATTGCATAATAGAAAAAAATATTCTGAATAAATTGTAAATACATTTTTAATTGAAATTGATTATACTTCCTTGCATTTTGAAAGTAGGCTTATGCTTGATTTAAGAACTTATAAAATTATCAAAAAATGTTATAAAAATATTTTGTTTATATATTTAGTAATTTTAAACGAAATGATAAAACATTTTGGTCAAAAAATTTTAAAAATCAAAACATTTAGTCGTTTTTATTTCTAAACTTCCTAATTAGAAATATTCGATGCAAATTTTAAATACGCTGTTGTTTACAATTAAATATATTCAAAAACGGGATGCCAATATGAACAAACTTAACAATAAAGTATCGCATTCTTCCATAATAAATATACAAACACACGCACAACTATCAATCACTCATATTGAAAAAAAACATATATACAAACATCATACTTTATATAAAATTGCATAATTAATATAATATTCATAGTGAACAGAATTATTGAATAGCGGAACACTTGTTTCGGCTTTTTCTCACGAAATCACGAGTGAAATTTAAATTCTTGCGAGCTTGCAACCAATTTTTACCTTTTCAGTTCAGTCTGACGAGATCGATACTTGGTTTAATGCGAATTTCGCATTTTATTTCGCGTACTGTCAGATGAGATATTAAATAGATGTGAAAAAGAAAAGAAAAAAAACAACTAACACCTGTAGCAATTGTTTCTTTTCTAATACATATCATCGTGTAATCAAAATTTACCTCATTCATTATAATCGCTTCGATTATCGATGAATACTCGGTTTCTCATGCCACTATCGGATACATAGGCAGTTGCCATTTTATATTGACTAGGATAGACCGTGCCATTTTGGCCATTTCTTCGCTGGCCATTCGGCGAAGCTGCTTCTGCTGCCGCTGCATTTTTCCTCTTTTGAGCTTCGATCGAAGCTCTTTTGGCTTTGTTGCTATAAGCTTGTCGGTAGAAGTCACGGAATAAGAAGTAGAAGAGTACGGCGTGCATGCCGATCCACCAGACGAAGGCCTTGGGATAGTTGCACTCGATGAAGAGCAATTGGAAAGCGTGAATCATGACCAGCACAAACTGGATCATCTGCAGCGAAGTGAGGTATTTCTTCCACCAGAGGTAGGGCTGTAATTGAGGGCCAAGAGCGGCCAGCAGGTAATACGTGTACATGACCATGTGGACGAACGTGTTTAGCAAGCCGAAGAACGAGCTGTGACCGCCTGCAACAGAACGAAAGAACATGATATAACTTCTTTGTGCTAGATGGGGAACGGAAAAATTCTTCGCACTCGATTGATAGTCAATTAAGCACCTTTGAAAGGAGATTGGAATTTCCATCGCAGGAACGAGCTTTAATTGGGACAATCGAGAGCATTTTCTTTTACAATTAGTTGTAAAGGCAATTGCATTATTGAATAAAAAGAAGTTTCAACGTCTAGATAAATTATATAAATTAGAGAAAAAAGTTCTGGAGACTCGATGGTAAAGAAAATAGATTTAATGCTGAGTTATGGGAGTTGATTTTACCTGGCGAGAACTTGACGCCAAACCAGACGGACATTGGCATGATTCCGTGATGAATCACGTGCAGATTCGATATGTGGTCATTTTTTTTCCGAAGAACGAAAAATAGCGTGTCTGCAAACTCGATGAATTTGCTGAAGTAATACCACCAACAGCCTCGAGCCATTCTCATTGCTTTCGGGCTCTGCGAGTAGTCTACTGGCTGGCATCTGAATGAATAATCACCACCCCAACCGGACACTAAACACTGTGAAGTGAAAAATTAAAAAACCTACTGCTGCATCTATTTGTTTGTTTTTAGATAAATTCATAATTGCTTGGATAGATTACCTCGTAGAAAAGCCAAGTGGAGAATATGACTTCGAAAAGATTGTACCAGATCATGACTTTGCGAAGATCGAACGGCTTGCGATTCTCCATGAGCTTGGGCCCGAGGACCTTGGAAAAGTAGGCATAGCTGAGACATATGCAGAGCGTCGGGAAGGGCGAGCTCATCAAGAACCAATCATTGACCCTGGGATCACTCTTGTTGTTCATCAGGTCCCGATAGCCATCGTATACCATGTGTACGAATTGCGCCATCGTCGAGTAGACCTGCAAAAAGGCGAGTATAAGAGGCGAGTATATAATGCGTTTATAAGAGGCTTCGGAGAGCATAAAAATAATAAATAAATCGAGTATGGATAAGCGATGCATTTCTAATTGCGCTCTTGAGAGTCAATCGACACGAGCGCTGACTATATTTGTTCAAATTCTGCGACTCGCTTTGCTTGCTCTCTAAAAAATGAGGTGATTCGCGCGGCTACGAGAACATTTCCAACTGGTTAAAGACTTTTGTTGTCTCAGCGTTGTAATCGAGTGTGCTCTTACAATTCCTAATAAGCTTAAGAAAAAATCAAATGATATGGTGAGATCATTGCCAATTGTCGAGTAGTGCGCGCCAAAAATCTGTTCAAATCTACATTGTATACTATTGCTAGCTATCGTAGTTACTTCTCGTTGCAAATACATGAAAATATATTCATATTGCGCAGGAAACGCCAGGCAGGAGTCATTTTTCTATAAAACCTAGTCATTAAATTGCCTCGATATACGGAAAATGACGAAATAATCGCGCACGACTGGCTTCACATAAATTCCCGTGCATACGCGTTTGATATACATATATATATGTATACATTTTTGCGTCGCGTATAGAGCGCGACAAAAATTACGTATAATGTTCTTTTAAATATTATGATAATGGATAATTGGCATGGGTTGAATGACATGTTTTTCTCGATACACACACTCTTGCAGGCGGACGAACTCGAGTGGGCAAATAAAGCAAAATAAGTGACAGATCTACGCAACTGAATGTAAACCACGAATGGCCGCAAAGGAAACATCGCACATTTTTTTCACCTTCGATGTATGAATTTTTTTTTCATAAAAATTTTCATCTAAGTATGCGCATATTAGTTTGCGAGTAAGCACGGCAACATCAATTAATGTTTAACAAACGCGCTATTGGTGGTTAAAAAAAAGAAGAAAAAAAGTGCACATGTGAAGTAATTGGAGTTTAATTTATGCAAGCTCCCGTAACAGTGGAATCATTGCACAAATCTCGCGCGCACATGCACACGCTCACACTCACACTTACTTACATATCTATTTGTAATTTATTGAATTCTGTTGCAAGTTCACTGCATAAATCCGACTTGCTCGATCGGCTATATAATACGAATCTCGAGTACCATTAAAATTACTTGAAAAATTTCAAGAATCTCTTTGCGGTCGATATTAAAATGGCTCTAAGGACAACTGGTATATGGACTATGGATATTATTTCCGGCACCCTTCCCTTTTTTCATCGAAGCCATATTATTTCATAAGGCAATCCCGTGTGCCACCTTTCACCGCCATCAACTCGCACGCTCAAGTTTTTCCACTGGAGTCTCGATCCGATCAAGAGAACGAGATTGAAACAGAAGAAGTAGATCGCTGCACTTGATTTCTCGCGCGTCGCTACTCGACTAAAAGCGGAGATAGATCCAAGTGTCAGGGTGGATTGGTTCGCGTGCGAGCGATTTTTGGGTTCAAGGGTGTACGCGTGCCGCGTGCGCTGAATTAGATCTACCGATCGATGCAAGCTGCGTATCATGTGCTCTTTGCTCGGTAATAAATAAGCCAGGCATTATGGATCGTTGGATCAATGACTTTTTCGCCACATACTTGCCTCTTTTATCTTAATCAACGAATAAATATTAAAATTAATAAGTAATAAGTCCTAGTGGATGCATTACGTATTGTGTAAAGCATGACGACGTGGCCTTGAAAAAAAAAATAAAATAGCCGATGCAAAGCTTCCTAAAAACAGAAGACATTGTTAATTACCCTCTCTACTTATAACACACGTGTGCGTATTTGTGTACATCGAATCAACATTGTTTTTCTCTTTCCCAAGCTCGATTGCAAACGATATGTGTGTGTGTATGTGTGTAACCTTGTATGTTTAAATGTAAAATGTAGAATCGTTACGATACGAGAAAGAAAGAGAGAGATTGACGTGCGAAGACGAAAGTATAATGTATATTTTATGTTTAAATGGTTCGTCGTAAAAATGAGAGTTACTGCTCTTCCTAGTTTCGGCTGTTCTTGCACGCGCGAACGGTATGTACCCATGTCAACCTAATTAGCGAGCTCATGTCAAATCCACGATTTCGATTTTATAATATTTACATGGTGCAAGTACATTCGCCCATTGCGAAAATTCGTTTCCATGGATCTATCGTTTTTGCTCCTTTTTTTCTCCTTTTTTCAGTCGAGGTAAAAAAAAACGCAATCCGCAGCAACCTCGTGGCAATTTTCCATTACATACATCGGTATTACGTGAGATGAAATATATTACTCCTAATAAGAGAATCCAACGTACTGTTATCGCAGCAGGTGAGGTAAATATCCGGAATCATTAAAAAAATAGCCTTACATCTTGACATGAAAAATCGCGACGAATTAATAATCAGTGAAAAGTTCGTTTAGCCCCTTGTTTTTATCATAACATTTAACATTAGCTATAAGCATTCATTGCCATGCGATGGTTTTTAGAATGAAAGAAGTTTTCGATTAATGAAAAGGGGACTGGTCGGGCGAGCAGTGTAGCATAGGCTGAGCTCCTCGATTGAGTGCATTGCAACGGCGCATGGATGCGAAAACATGGTATGTAATAAAAATGTCGTGCATATTATGACGAAAGTGATGTAAGCGGAGTTATATACGTTTGCGAGTTGATTCTTATGGTGCTCGGTGGATTCAGTAAATTTGTATACAAATAGCAATCGATCGTTGGGCGAAACTTTTATTCTTGAAAATTTGTTTTCTTGAAAATTTATTACATTAATGAGCACCGCTCGCTCGTGGAAAATAAATCCAAGCCAATAAAGCGAATTCTTTTTTTAATAAAAAGGTGGAGCATTTTCATTGCAGCATACATTGAAATAAATTAAGTCAAAACGATGTAACCGATTTCCATTACATATTCACTTATATGTATCCGCTTGTAATAAAAAAAAAGAAGAAAAAAATGCACTGTTGCTCTCGTTCCGAAGCAGGCGCGTGAGAATTCCAATTCTAAATGCCATAATCTAGTACGATTCCGTTTCTCTCACTTACTCTCGGTGTCACATTCACAGATGGTTGGTTTTTTTTTCATCTTTTCCCTCGGGCTCCCGGACAATATCACTCAGGTGAAATACAATCAATTGCGATTATTGCGACAGCCGAAGTTTATAAAAGCTGCACTTGGGCTTGAGAAGATATCTTTATGAATGTGTATCCAGACTTTGATAGTAAGAGAGATTCTCGGTAGCGAAGGATAAGTAAGTATAAGTACACGACTTTCGACCTTGGCGACCGCGATAGTCGCTGGCGCGTGGGCTAAGTCCTCGTGCCGCGCACTCGACGCGTGGAAAAAGTCCTCTAATTCATGAGCAAGCCCGAGTGCGTATACACGACCTGCGCTAGACGAACGGCTCATTTCTCGGCGTGTGTGCGAGCGCGTAATGTATACGCACATCTGAAGTACACAAAGAAACGTGCAATTAATTTGTATACATGTAGCGATGATTACGAGCTGTATATGCCCGCGAGAGAGAGCGCCTCATTGCACGGATCGAGGGTGAGGATAATGTTAACTTCTACATATCGTTAATTATATTGCTATATAAAGCAGTGGAATGTCCAGGGTTGCTCATTTTTTGCTGCAGCTTCTTTGAGTACGCGTTTTTTAGCCAGAAACTCGAATGATTTTGAGAAAAGAAAAACGTCATCGATAGATATGCCTTGCGCCAGTGAAAAATAAATATATCGAGCTTTTTTATCTAGTTTTTCTAGCAATACTCGGGATGATTTTTACACGTACGGAATTACTTAAGTTTAATTTTATATTCTAAACTTGTGTAATAATTGACTCGGTGATACTTATTTCTGGCATTTGTGCGCTAGGAATGATAATTTTTCTCGATTTTTCCACAATTCCGTACGAGCTCGTCGTGACGCGCACGTTCCTTTGTCTCCTTTTTTTTATTATTATTCTAATCGAGTTCGTATCATAACTCCGTGTCTCGCGCGATCCGACCACGTCGGATGTGCATTCGTATCGACGCGCTAATAAATTGCAAAATTCGAGAATCGCCGACGCGCGTTTCAAGGTGCAGCCTCTGCACTACGCGTATATCACAGAGACGGAAAAGTTTACGCGATGCAACATTTTGCGCTTAATACGTGTAAGCGCATCGCACATCTCGGATCGATGAAAACGACAAAAATAAAAAGTCCAATGTGAACTCGTCGAAATTCAAGGTAAACAGTTTATTTGTTTCGAGTGATCACACTACAGATTTAAAATTTTCACAACGAAATTTCGTTTTTGGTGCATCGCCATTAAAATGCGCTCGTCCGCCCGATAAAGTTAATGAGGTAACGATCATTAGAATTCCATCAGTATACTCATATACAGTATATACTCGATACATTATTTGGCAAGAAATTGCAATTTTTTCGTCAGGAAAAATAAATGAAGACTGAATCAAGATTTGTACAATATTAGTTAAGTAAATATTTAAAGTAACGCTTGTTAATGATGGGTAGTGAAAATAACTATAACGATGAAAAATCGTGCTTAAATGATATGTCCAAACATTCAGACAGTCGGTTTTGAATGCATTCGTATTTGTTAATTTACGTAAGTGAATGTATATGAATAAATTTGTACTAACGACATTGATAATCAGTGAATTAGAGAAAACTAGTTTTTCACCGCTCAACTATTTAAATTCATTTGGAGTAATCATTGAAACGCGATAGGCTGTATGAAATCCATTTTCCTTTCAAGCCAGGGCGTACGAATAAATTTTTTTGAAACATCTTTGATTAAAATATTCTTGTCAGCGTCAAAAATACTATTTACTGATTTTTATATAAAACTAAAACCACTATCCTAAAATCATTTTAAATTATCGTGCCAAATTTTTCATCAACGATTAACACAAATCAATGAGAAAAACACACTTTGTCAATAATTTGACAACAAAATCTTTGATTTTGAAATGAAACCACAATTGAAACGAAAATGAGCACTTATTTTAACACAATCATATAGATACGATTACTCACTTTTCTGCTAAATAATAGTGACACTAAAAAATAACGATCAGCAGAGCTTTTTTCGTTGATTACACTACAGATCAGCTCGAAAGCTGCTCTCAAAGCTGCTGTCCGAGCCTATTTGCGAGTAAACAATAAACTTTATATTGCTAGTCAACAATGAAGAAACAACAAATGCGCTCTTTTCAGGATCGAGAAACTTATAGCAATGAAGGGGGAACAGGTGTATGCGCGCTTTTATGCTACTGGACTCGCGTCCCGCTTCAAACTATCTATATATACATACGTATACCGCACACGTATGTATATATATTATCGAGCCGAGGCTTGGGACTCAATAAGAGACCCTCGTACTCCTTATCCCCTCCTTCAATTTTTTTTCAAATTTCTGGGTCTTGTGTACAATAGCGTAAAAGCTTTTTTCGTGCTTTTTTTAGGGGGGGGGGGCATCGGAACGAAGTTTTTAATTTATTGTTTTTGAAAGAATCCTATAGTTATAACCGGTTGCCACCTAACGATTTTGACATAAAATTTATGCACGAATAGATGATAATAGAGTGAACTTTTGTGCATTTCGAGTTTGAATCATCTGTTATTATTATTTTTTTCAGAAGAAATGATTCTTAATATGCCAAGTGAGATGTTGTTTTGCGGACTTCAAAATACCGTCTAGGACATTTACCTTAGAAAAATCACAAATCATTCGAGTGAGCCCCCAAAATTCTTGAGAAAAATTTATAGTCATATAGACGAAGCAGTGCACTAAAAGTTCATGTAAAAATTAACCACGCAAAATCACTTGCGTGCGTTTGAATCACAGAAAAACGTGTAGATCGACGCCAAACGAGTCATGGTGATGCCTAATGGTAATGATCATTATGATCGAGCTTAAGAGCATTTTATGACGTCAATTGTTGAACCGAGCGTTTGCGGAAATTTTTTTCTCACTTCTGCGATGCTCTGAGAATTTCCGCGATTCGTTCGTGAATTTTCTCAATCATTCAAAGAAAAACCCATTGATGGTAGTCAATTTGATCTGTTTTCCGATAATTTTTGTCATAACGACAATTAAAATGATTTAGTTCAATCATTGTAATATTGGTCATAGTTGCGTTTTCTATTTATACATTTTTGGCCACTACAACGATTCCCAGTAAAACTAAGATTGTACTGTATGCTACAATGGAAAGAAAAATTTGATGAATTGATAAGCAGTGGTTTTTACTCAAAAAGTCTTGGCTTGTCGATATTATAACGCATAACCAATATGTCTTACGTAATTATAATAACATTCATAAGTGCAACAGTACTTCATTATTAGATGGAATAAAAACAAAGTAAGTAAAATTTGCATAAACTGTGCGTATGTAAGCGACTTATTTTTCACAAAAAGTTTTGATGGACGTATAAGTTATTTCTTAGAGCCGTTTCTTGTCTAATATGAAATTTGTGCTCATTCGATCGACATAATGTCTGAAGAAATTAATTATTATATCATTATCAACAGAAGAACTATGTATCCGAGTACTAATAAATCAAATTGTTAAATTAATAACAACTGTATCAAAAAGTTTTGTGTGTGTGTGTATTTTTTTTTGATAAAATAAAAAAAACACTGTACTGAATTATGAAGTCACAAAGATTCCAATTCCTAATTTTATAAAAAGTAAATAATTTTATAAAATGTAGCCGGTCAACCGTGCCACTGACTTTTGGAATTGCAGTGAGACCGTTCATGCGGTTGTAGGCAATGCACCAGTCGATTGTCGCCGATTATACAAACTACACTGTCGAACAAAGGGTGCGTATCGCATATGGCTAGTAGCAGGTTGCAGTAAGTTCAGTCTTCGACGATACGTCGAACGGTGGCATTCGAGTTCTCCGTTTTAGATGCTGATGTATACAACTGACAGTTATTTGTCGTTTGCTTTGAAAATCTATCGATAAGTACATCGCAACTGCATGTTGTCGCGAGAATCCCGTACGTGAATTTATAATGGCTTGCCCATGTACTTGGTGAATCATCCGCTTCGAATTCCAATTTTCTGTTAACCGTACAGCTATGTAATCGGACGTTGATTGATCTTTAATCAATATTTGCTACCTATGTTTTGTGGAGTGCGTGTGGTCACACTTTTTCACGTCAACCAGTCAATATTTGCTTAATTTGAGAAGTTTACTCTTTCAGAAAAACTAAGCAGATGCGTTCGAGCATATCGATTTGTCTAATTATTCTACTCAATGAACAGTGAAGTATTAGGTGATCAAAAGCAAAAACTATTATAAAGTAGAAAGTGATGCGGTATGGACTATAGTTGTGCATTTAATAAATAATGAAAAAGAATTGTGCGAACGTGCTGATAAAATTAAAATATACTTTTTGTATATGTTACAGTATTGACTATCCAAATTCATTAATGTACAAAAATAAAAACCGCTAATAAACCCATCAAGTTTTCATTGTTAGTTATTAAAATATGCACATTACTTATTAGTATTTTCTTTCGTCTTAAAAATCTTTTGAATATCTATAACAAAATCATGAATATAATATGAATAACCTTTTGATTATCAGAAAAGATTAAATTGTCACCAGTAGCATCGGAATTTTCCACAATCTTATAATGACGAATCAAATTGATCTGCACCAATCACTTCCTGCACGATCATCTCACGGGTAACGACCTATCAAGTATGTTTATAAGAATAAATAATTTACGAAGTATAAAAAAGTGGTGGAGAAGTAACAATTTTCATCTTATAACAGTGAAGTTCAACTTATATTGAAGGACAGCTTAAAAAAGATAAAAAGATACCATTTGATTTTTTGAATATCATAAACATGAATTATAAGTAAACTTGGTAATTAATAGTCTAGACAAACTATACTACGATAATCGTTTTGAGGTAATTTCAATCTGTAATTAGTGAACCTGCGTCATTCTTCATCGTATTCAAAACGATCCATTGAAGCATGGTAGATTATGCATAATTTCCGGAACATTGTTACATTTCTTTTTTTATTGAAACGATTCATAAGGAATGAATTTTCCTAGAGAGTTTTCTGATATAATATAAATTGAAATGAGATGCTGAAAAAAATGTGAATAATAGAAATAGCAAGAAAGCAAAGGAACGAGTAAAGTATCGGGGAGGTGTAAAGAATTCGCGCGGCTGCATTTTGTGCTCAAGCAGTGCAGAATCAGCGCTGCGCGCAGCTCCAAGCCTGAATGAATAGTAATGTCCTGCTTATCAGATGGCGCATCATAAGCACGATTGTTGTTTTGGCAAGATTAACGCCACTAACGTAGTGTGCGTTATATGCGCGTGTGAGCAGCTACCGCGATCGTCATTCGATTACGGAGAGACAAAGCGACGCGCCGCGCTCGTTTCATCTCAAGGCCGTTCACCATCATCCTGGTCAGCTTTTCTCCTCTCGATGCGGCAAAGACTTTTGTTATTCCTTTCAATAATCGTATTCGTCGATTTATTTTGTAAACACAAGAAGTTATATTATGGTAATTGGATGAGAATTCGTTCAATTACGTACAATGTTTTGCACGCGCCAGGAATTACGGTGGTTCTTTTTTCAACAGAATGAACGTGTGCATGGCATATCTTGGAAAAAGCACGAGCATAACGTATCGCATGACGTCACTCAAGGATATTTTTGATGTTTCTATGCAGCGAGAGCAATGAACTTCGTGCCGATTTTTAACCATATGGAAATTTACAAAAAAAAGTACATTGATCACAGAATGCATCCGTTGTTTTCAATGTTTTGTAAATAAGCTGCACATTTTTAAAACATCATCGTCGTTCGAGACTTAGAACAATAGTGTTTTAAATGTCAAATCAGTTTATTTACGTCGACGACACTGGTAACGATACATCGTAAAATTAAATTCCGAATTTTCTTACTGTCTCTATTCAACTAGCTAATATATATATATGTATATGTGTGTATATTTTTTTTATTGAACGACATTAAGGTAAATATAATAAATAAATAATGTCAAAAAACGAAAATAAAAAACACTAGTTATGTCGCTGGTCATTGCACGCTAGTCTATAATGACATTGCTCAAACGGGTGCTGCGGTGCTTATACGCCCCGGATCTCAAAGTTAATAAAGGTTTTCGCTCACACAAACAAAAGGTTTCAAGGTTGATCCTTCTTTTATTCCCTTCTTTCAGGCTTCTTGTAAAAAATACGTGCACCTTCGTACTGGAAAGTGTTTTTAATCTTAAATCTTCGACACGGTTCAACTTGAATGATTGTAATGAGTAGAATTACTGGTTTAATAGATACAATATTTTATTGTGAATAAATTTCAATGTTTACAGTATATTAAATTACTTTTTTTACGTTGTAAAATTGTTATTAATGTTGTTATTATTGTTGATGATACGCAATAATTAACTACTGTTTTTAAGATATAAACTAAAATAAAAAAATTGCTTTTCATTAAAAAAACAATGTATATTTTTCAATGAGTTGTAGTGACGACAATTAATATTTATATTTATGACATCTTGAAATGTTTTGCCTCAAAAGTAATATTGATTGACAAGAAAACAGCAAATCGACTTTGAAAAAGTGACCATCAATTTAAAAGTAAAGAAAAAACATGTTTGAAACGAACGGATTCCAATACTTTCGTAAACTTCTTACAACGTTCTGATACGTGATATGACCATATATTTTAGATTTAAAATGGTTGGTCAATAGCCAAAACAGACAAGCACTGTGGAAAATAGTACAAGGATGAAACCAGAAACAAGCGTGTTATATCCATTTCTCAATTGTTTTATCATTTATTTTGCGAATAGAAATTCTTTACAAGTGAAATAAAAAACTTACAATTCTTTTGTATCTTTCTATGATGTTTTTTAGGAAACAAAAACTATTTAAATGTGCAAAATTCAAAAAGCTAATTTAGTTATACAAGTGAAATCAATCACTTTATGCTATGTGGCTTGAATTGAAAATGTTCCTATAATTGATCAATCTGTTTTTTGTGTTAGATTTAAAATGACTTTTCATGACGTCAACAAATTAACAAAAACTCTCCGATAATACCCTTTAACAATTTACGTAATGTCGAAAAGAAGTTTCAAGAATAGCACTCGAAATTTTGATACTTAATTGTTAAACTTAAAGATTCAAAAGATGAAAGGGATTGGTTTATTTATCATAATTGCAAGTATCATGTAAAACAAAATGTGACTCAAGAATCAAACGGCTTGAGGCTGAACTTTTGGTAAATTATCTTATGGCGATGAAAATAATCTTAAGAATCTTAAAAATTCATTTACTTGTATAGGCAAAATAGAGAGACAGTAACAAAAAAAATTTTCTAGATGAAAACTTTTTTTATGTGCAATATTTTCGCCAACTCTAGTAAAAATTTTTTTATAATAAAAGAGTTAAAAATAAAAATGGATTCATTTTTATTTCTAACATTAATTATGGTTTACGTAGTATTTAAAAACTCAATTGTCTTTACTGTAAATTTTTACAGCTTATTAGTAATTACAATGACCTGATTCCGAATGAAAATTAATTATACATGTTTTTGCGCCAAAATGAAACAAACTATGTTTTATTTAAAATTAAGTAAAATTATAATGCACCACTATTTTTTTTGAAAGAAATCGTTTATTGTTTTTTTATCTGTAACTTTTAAAATATTTGCAGTTCGTTGATTTTTTGTTTAAATTAATAATTCATAAATTGAAAATAATTTTTATAATCATTCGTGATAAAATTGAAGATATACCAGGAAAGAAAAATAATTATCTTTATTTCTGTATTGTATGCTATTTATTATAAAAATTCATTAAATAATATTCTTGTTTAATAATAAACATTTACCAAATGTTTCAGTTTTGCACAGAAAATTATTTGTATTTGATAAAAAATAAATGATAGGACTGAATATTTCGTAAATGTGAAGGATATAGAAACGCAAGATATTTCCGATTTCCAATTTTCAATTGAAACATTTTTAAAAGATCAAATAATTAAATCGCATTTTTCACAAAACAGCATGCTGTGTTGATTTTTAATCGTTTCATTTAATTTTTTTGTAAATAACACTAGAAGTGTGGTTTTATGAATATTTTTAATGTTTGTAATGATGCCATACATTGATCTAAACCTATTTGTCTAGCTTAGTTGCTCTTTCTTCATTTATTATCAAAATTTTTTTGTAAAGACATAACAATATGATTTCTTTACATCAATACTTGTGAAAATTTTTATCTTACACAATATATCTTGTAATATTGATCAGTGTTTCATTATTTGACGTGCATAGTAAACTTTTTATAATATAAGATACTGGCTAAAATCACATCTGTTTATCATCGAATGCTCTCAATATGTATTTAAGAAACGTACATGAGTTGTTTTTATTAATTTTTAGAAACGCGAGATAATTATTGCTTGTATAATCCAATGCTGTATATTATGTGTTAACTTTTGAAAATAAAAATATTCCTTAATTATAGACTTTTCTTGATTCTATTTATATAATTTTTAGATTCGACGTTTTAAGTAATGAATTTTTTTATGTAATTAAAAATTAAATAATTTTAATGAAAATCTTATTAAACCTGCACAATGAAACCATACCGACATCTAAGTAAATTGTGACATCATTCATCAGGGCCATAACTGTAGCATTTCTCAAAAGAAAATTTTATTTTTAAGATATTTTCGTTAATAAAGTGATGAATTCATTTTGTTGCAATTTTTCAACAACTAGTGATAGTTATTATATAATAAAAATTAGTGATTTTCACTAATTGAAAGGTTTTGAAATATTCGAGTTTACAAGTTAGCCTTTATATTTTTTATTAAAAGTAAATTTATACGCAAAAGTATTAAATGCAATAACTTTAAAATAAAAACATTTTTTTTCTTTGTAAATAATTGTTTTTTCAACTAGCGTATAATCTAACTTTTTGTGTGAAAATGACAATGTAAAATGATAGTGGAAATAAATAATTATGGCGAACTAAAACTGGAAATATTTTACTAATGAATTGTTTTATGTGTATATTACAAGCGCCTGTAACACCGATTTAGACTTTTGCTAAGCAAAACAGTGGAGACACACCACAACTGCTGCATGTGTTAAGGGTTTTATGCTCATGTGACACCGCGTTTAGTTGCCTCGGAGCTCGCCTCTGACAGACTGTACACTGTTCATATTTGTATTCATTATCCAATAAATTAACCTGAGTTATATTATGTCACCATCAATATAATTCATTTTTATTCTGACAGATAATTTTCTGTAAATATTAAGAAAAATCAAATGATCAAAATTTCCATACTTTTCGAGTAGCTATAAGCTTCACGCGTAGAAAAATTCAACGCACTACACTTGGGATAAATATACTATGATTTTCAGAGTCGCTCTCCAACATATCCCATGGTGGCGTATTGAGCTTTTTACGCAGGATATAATCAGCAAAAAAAGTGGTTTAAATGTTATATGATAATAATTGTATATATTATTGCGTTTGAACATATATAACTTGGAAATTCAAAATTATTATCAATTCTTCAAGTCTTTAAATTTCAACCTTATATTCGACAAATATAAAAGTTAAAATAATTATTCAAATATAGTATTTGCGGTTTGATTAATTTTACATTCAAGTCACGATAAAACAGTTCCAGATGGTCTAAAAATTTTAATTTTAAAAAAGTAATTTAAAAATTCGTAATTAATTTTAAGTAACCCTGGTAGAAATGCAACATTTTATGAGAAAAAGCGTTACACTATAGGTCAAAAAATGTTGCATTTCTACCTAGGGAAATAATTTACTAATTAAAATATTCATAGGAGTCCTCAGGTTATTTGTCTTTCAATTTATCTTAATCTTATAGTAAATTCATCCTTTTAAGCACTCGTAGAGACAATAAATTTAATACGACTTTATGAACGTGCAGGAAGGAAGGAACTCATAGCTCTATTCTTCTGCAAATCGCTGTTGTGACATATTCGTTGTTATGGCGATAGGTGCTTCGTAGCTTTTATAGACAGATAGTACACCTACCATATATATTATATATTTAACAAAAAAGCCAATGGCTCACTCGTGCATACGTATTGTGTCTCCTTGCCGCGCATGCACACATAGCCGTACGCACCTTTACCTACTTTAGATTATTATCGCATTTCGCGCGAGGGGCGCGGTTTGAATGCGCCACTTTTGCATTTTCCAGTACTGAACGCTTGTCCACTTGCCATCGTAGACTGTCCACGAAGCCGTTGAACCAGTTGTGATAACAGTGTGAAACTAAAAGTTTAAAAAATTTTTCTCCGTCGAAAATTCCGGTGAGTATAAAATTTCAAATAGCCTTGCCATGTACAGAGCTTTTTCGAAAACGCATGTCTGGTTTTCCGATTAAATTTTCAAATTAATTATAAAAGATTTCGTGCATAATTCCCTTTTAGAGTAACTGGTATCGATTTTTAACATAAATTAATAATGTACAGGTTTTTCGTTGTAAACACGAGGGTGCTTGAAGCTCGCAAGCTCAATCTCATAGCCACCTAGGGGGCTTTGAATTTTGAATTGACTTGATTCTGAACATTTAGTTTTATGTTTTAATGAACTTTAAAGAAAATTATTTTAAACTGTAATGAAACTATCATTTTTTTAAATTAAAAATTAAAAGTTTTTCGTTTTTATTGTGGAGATATTTTTGAATTATTATTAAAGTTTTAAGATTATCTTGTAAACGTTTAATAATTAATATATACTTATATTATTTTTTGGGTTTATCCGAACGCTTTCAAATTGTACCGGCTACTCAATGAAATAATAAATTTGAGGTTTGTACTATTTTCAAATTACAGCATTCTTAATTTGCTCAATCAGTAATGCTTGATTATCATCGAAAATGCATAATATTTTTGATGAATCATGCATGCAATCGATACGTCTCAGCGATATGCGTACGTCCTTAAAAATTTTATCATGTTCAATTTTTTATACATAATGTACTGACTAATTCATAATCACAAAGTATAAAAAGTACACAGTGCAATAATTCATTTGTAATTAAACTATATGGTAGAATTCTAAAATCCACTTCTTCTTGAATCGGACTAAGCACAATTTATTGGTATCGACTTGTAAATGGTATTTATATCAAATATTTTTAATAGACCTGAATATTCATTTACGTGAATTTGTTGAATGACATTAGGTCATAGAAAAGTAAAAGATATGGGAAATGCCGTCACTGGATAAAAATCCAAATCATGCACCTGCATCGACTATTTATGGAATCTAAGACAACACGATTCCCTCACTTATTCTCCAGACACTCTCGCGGCCTAAGTATTCTACACATGGTAGTAGCATGCGAAAGTAACATTTCTGCTCGAGCAAAAGTCATACTCGATAGCGTATCTGTGTTAAGTTACACATATATGACACACAATTGCCAACCGCTGATGACTCATTGAATCTTGTGGAGTAGGGATGCTGAACAGGCCGGAAAGTGCTACAACCAGACAACAGACCGAGCTGATCAATAAGGCCCAGCGGGCTGCGATCAACACAACGGATATCATCGAGAAATTACGTTTGCTCTGCCTTGCCCGAGGTGCCCATGGCATCCTTGGTCTCGGCAGGTAAGTACTTTTATATATTTCTAATTTATATTGGTGAATTGAACTCATGAATTTCAAGCGTAAACAATCGATTCGTACTATAAACTTATTTAAACGTGTTAGAAAAATTCGAGATTAAAAATGATTTATTATACTTCAAAATTGTTGGTTCTTTGAACAATCTCAAAAATGATATTCAATTCATCAAACTACGACAGTTTAGTAAGCATCGAAAAGCCAATTACATTAATGTAACTTAAGTGCATGAAGGTGACGTGCGTATAGTGACGTATGTGTATGAGATTCTCTGGGGCATAATTTAATTATTAATATGTCTTTGTGGCAAAGACTTTCTTCGTATCAAGTTCACAACCTTTCGTTGATAGTAAAGCTACTGTACACCGGTCGCTTATAAATGGCGAATTTTATTTTTATGCCGATCCTTGAGCTCTTTTTCACAACATAATTAAAAGTATACCATTTGTAGTTTAGTTTTATTTTATTTGTTCAGACACTGATGATTTGGAAATGGCTTTTTGATCAGTACTCGTTTACAACATTTTTATTTACATAGTGCATATATTTAGGCACTTAAAATGAGCATTAGTCATAACTCAATGCGTTTAAATGCTTTTAAAAAATGAGAACTTATTACTTTACTACTTTAAATGATTATATACAAGAATTTTTGCAAATTTTGTTTTTAATAATTTTGAAGACCCATACGAAGACTAACATTTTTCCAAGGTCAAGTATGCAATTGAATTTGAAATTTTTTAAAATATTTTCCTCGTTTATTGTGATAAACCTGTGCATAGATTTTTATTTCAACAAATATATTTTAAATGATATCAGGTTTTATTCGATCGCACAGTTCAACTACATCTAACGAGGTTAAAAAATATATGCAACATATAAAATCCAGCTTATCATCTTTCGATTCATTTTCTTTGTCGTTACCTGGTGTCTACTGAAAAGAATGCTTAGAAGATGCTCATCTAATGAAAAAATCCCTTTTTTTATAATACCAACATGAAAAATGTGTAAAAAAACCATCCTAAAATTTGATTTTGTATATTAAAAAATTAGTTGAAACTCATTTTTTTTTGTTGAATCTACGTAAAATAATAAATAAATAAAAAATTAAAAGACAGTCCATCTACATAGCAATTAGTCATGGCAAAAAATGGTTTATATGAAGTCATGGCAAGAATGAATTTAAATAAAATTAAACAAATCACAGAACAAATATTTCTTCACCGAAATTCATTGAAACTTTTTAAATTTAGAGTTTTTCGTCGTATGGACGAAGACGGAAATAAACAACTGAATGAACAGGAGCTAAGCGATGGCTTGAGGGAAAGTGGACTAGAAGTTTCAGACGAAGAAGTCAGTCAACTTTTTACTAAATTAGATACTGATGGCAGTGGAGGCATCAACATCGACGAGTTCATCACCGCTGTTCGAGTAAGATTTGATCTCAAAATGATTTTGAAAATCATGTTAAAAATTTTTTTTGTTATTTCTTAAATAAAGCCACCTATGAATGAAAGCAGAAAAAAAATTGTAGAAATGGCTTTCGAAAAATTAGATAAAACAGGTGATAGAGAAATCAATATCGATGATTTAAAAGGAGTATATAATGTAAAATATCACCCTCGATACATAAGCGGAGAAGAAAGTGAAGAAAGCATAATGAACAAATTTTTGGCTAATTTTGAACAAAATGCCACCAAAAATGGAATAGTAAGTTCTTCAATTAACTTTTATAGTTACAACTTTTCGAAATGTAAAAAGATAATGCATATTAACATTCTAATTTTAGGTTACTTTCGAAGAATTCCTTAACTATTATAGCGCTATTAGTGCAAGTATTGATAACGACGCATATTTTGATTTGATGATGCGTAACGCGTATAAATTGTAATGAAAATTGCACAAATTTTTTCTTAATTTTCATTGATATAAATTTTGAAATTTCAAATAATCATAGTATTATCACTAAATTTTTATCTGCAAAAATTGTATGTTTGAAAGGTGTAAAGACTCTTATAGTTTCTACGTAAACGAGCTTTGTTCAATATTTCGTTCACGTTCATTCACTGAATTTAATATGCTAAAGTTTCATTATCATTTTTTTTTCAAATTCTAATCCTTGTAATCACAAAATAAGATATTGTAAAATTGAATTACAAAAATAAAATTCAATAAACCTGTTAATTAATCCTAAAATTATTTTATCAAAAATCCGATACTATTTGGAACTAATTTTGGCCAATGAAAACAGTTTTTTACATAAAAAAATGTTTTATACACTTAATAATAGACTCTTTTCAAGACCATGATTTTAATGAACTACGTTTGCTATAACTTCAGTAAAAAACAACCTAAATGTACTAATAAAAGGATACTAGCCCTACTTTCAGCACGCTCCATGCGCTCTTTTTCATGTTTTTCAATTTTGTTATTTTTAATTTTTAAAATTTTATATTTGAAATACAAAAACAAAAAAAAAGATTATGTATTACAAATTGTGTAAATACACAGTAGACTGATTTTTTTGCGCTAACGCCCTCTCTAGAGAATCTATTAAAAATATTTTCAAGCCGTCAATAAATTAATATACCACATTTTTCATTTATTACAACACTCGTATTCGCGCGCCACTAAACCAAGCTGCTGAATGACCAATCGTAACTACTGCAAACTGCTCATGTTAAAAACCTCACGACTCTTATAGAATAGAGAATAGAATAGAATACGTACACTAAAGGTCAGCAATACTTTAAATTTCACATCTTACTGAAGCATATTTATTTTTAAATTCATTTATCGTGCCTTTTTTACGTAAAATTTTTTTTCTCTCTCGTTACCCCTTTCTTCTTAAAAGGGCCTGCAAGAGGCTCAGAGCCCGTGCATGTAATTATTATTCTTAATTCTAAAACCCAATTAAAAATGAACTAACATTAGATAATTAATATTTTTTAGTCGAAGTTTCGCTATTTATGAAAATAATCTTTACACCATAATGCAATCTAAAAAAATTGAAAATATAATATACTTTTCAAACATGATCTCAACTTTGATACTGAAGTTAAAAGTCATGCTTATATTTTGCATTCGATTTTTTACGTGCGTATTTCAAAAAATGTGAAATGTAAAATTTATAGAATACAAATGAGTTCAGTTACGTGTATCATTCGTAGAAATTTTTGTGGAACTATAATCATAATGTATTAAAGGAGTTACTAAAACCCAATACTAAAACTTACGTCAGAAGTTAAACATTGTCGTTTTCGTAAAATAAAAATCTGGCTAACTATGTATAAAATTTATCTTCCCCGTTTTATAATACTAAATTCAATAATACAAATTTGCTTTTATTGATGATTGTTTCAACAGAAAAAAATTAAAAAGATTATAGAATGAATTTGAATAAAAATAAATACATGTAGCGTTCTATGATTCGTGAACTAATTTTTGAGGGGAATTGAGAAATCCCTGATTGATACCTACAATGAACAATAGCTTCTTTCATCGATATAAATTCGTATACTGGGATTCGCGTTACTCTGAAAAAAACAGATGTTCTTTTATTTCAAAGAAACGAATTTCTTACAACTGCTTTGTTGCCTAATATAAAAATTTACTCGTTTGAATTCTATTCAAAACCCTCCGCAAAAAAAATTAAAAAAAAAATTTTCAAATTTCTCTGAAGCTAGTAACACACTATTTACGGGCATTCAAAACCAATCAGTGAATATTCAATATAATCAGGGTAATACAGTTTAAATTTAATAAACAGCGTACAAAGAATTTCGTTTTCAATGAAAATGAGCGTCTTTTTGCCTAAATTGTAAATCCATTGTTTTAAATGATGAGTAATATGAGGGTCTTATATTTTTTTTGTTTTTAAAAATTACTACGAAAATATAGGAGTTTTATTATTTTATGTTCTTGTCCGACGAAAAGCGGTTTCAATTGCAATCAAAATTTTAAAAATTAAGATAATTTTTGTATTAATTTGCATTTTTTTCGTTCAGGGAAAAATGCTTTTTAAAATAAAATTTTAAAGTTACAATTTAACACGTAACTACATAAAAATATGAAATGAAATGAAAATTAAAAGTAAAAATTCAAATATAGTTTCAAAAAATATTTTGACTTTAATAGTTGAGTAATGATGCAAAATATTTCATTAATATTTTGAGCAAAATATTTCTACATATAATTAGAAAAACAATTACAATAAAAAGAAAAAGTTGCTTATAACTGCGAGATTTTAAACATATAAACTATCAAACAGGAGTGCGCGCGCATAATGGCATATCAGAAAACATACGGAGTTTGCATGAGCAGTCTTAACGGACAAAATACGGCTTCCAGAGTTTCTAGTCCAAAGCGAAGGATAGAAAGAGACAGACTATGCGAGTACATATATATATATATATATATATACATATACGGCGCGGGCTGAACTTTAAAGACGATCCAAGGCGGCAATCGACCGCGCTCAGTATCGAGGTAAACGTCTCACGGGGGGCACACGGCTATTCAGTGGTCGAAAACTTGTAAACTTTAGTTTACCAACCAAAGCCTCTATAGTAACAGTCGAGGGCTTACAAAATATTTATTCTGAAAACTGATTTTACCAAGTTCAACAATATGAAGATGTTCGCAGTTGCTTTTGCCTGTAAGTTAAAGGTGTTATTGATGATATTTGAAATAATTCTTATGTCGTAAGTGGACGAGTGCATATGCAATCTTCATCGCATCGAACAAATTTGTGTGGACGTTTCAATTAAAAATTAGTGTTCATTGTTTTATTCAAAAGAAAAAGAAAAACATTCGTGACTCATCATGCATTAAACAATTTTTTAACAACCGTCATTCTACTAAATGTACTTTTTTGGATATTTTTTCTTAAATATATAAAAATCAGAACAATACTTTGGGCTGAAGTACACTCGTATAAATGTGGGTTTTTTGTTAAACAGTTGGAAATTACCCGAAAGACAATATTAAATAGAAATGAAAAGACCGGTTATTGTAGCATTTTTGGTCGTTTTACATATTGAAGTATGTTTTGTAGTTCCTTGAGCGGACTTGATTTGGATTTATTCTATTTTTATCGAATAATAGTGATAAAAATTCTCGTAATCGAAAATAGATTAGATAAATATGTACTTTTTTCTATCGAATAAATAAAATTTGAATAATGTAGACAGTCATAAGATATTTAGAAAATTGAATGTTTGCATCTACGAATCGACCAATCGAATTTGCGTTCCGAAAAACTGATATTCATATTTGACAAAAAATTAGATCGATGCAATAACTTCGTCTTGAAAATAAGTTAAATTGATCCAAAATAAATAAATTATATTAGATGCTTTGAATAGTCGAATATATGCGTTGTGATCAGAGGCATGTGATTAATTTCCGATAACTTTGTCAGCTTAGGGTCACAGTTCATTCTCGTAGTAAATACTTCCATTACTGTTCGGTACACACAACTAACGGCCTCATTTTAATAATTTACGATTGATAACAATTTAAATAATTTATACGAGCAGTTATTTGATAATTTTATAAAGCATTTTATAAAGCATCATTTATGAAAGAATATAAACTTGAAAAAATAGTTAATAAATAAAATTCATTGAATGATAAAAACAACTTATTTGATGCAGATTTCAAAAATATTTAAAATATTTTTCTTGAGTACAGTATTTTCAGAGACAAAAAAATTCTTAGAGCTTAGTATAATCGTTGTGATTACTATTGATGATTAAATTGCTCTTTCAGTTTGGTACGCTGTATTTAAAAGTAATATCAACAACTAATCATCGTGCATCGAATGTTCAAGTTATCTTTAAACTAGATATAGAGTGCCCAGAATGTATATATAATACAGAAGCCTTCTCTTTACTAGCGTAAATACGACTTCTGTAGTATATAAATATATATTCGAACGTGTAATGTGCATGTATTATTTTACTGTAAAAACATTAAATATGTATTAGATTGCTTTATCTTTTCGGCGCCGAGAAAAACAAACGAAGCTTACTTTCTTCAAGTTTATTTTATTTTCTGTGCAAGATTCAATATTTTATGTCAATGTAAACATTTTTTTTTAATTTTCACGTAGATTATTTATGAATTCGTTCATATTTTAAACTTTTATTAAATGAAATAAAAGCCGTATTAAAAATATTACATTCTTTTCTACTTTTGTTGAGTCAAATTTGCCAATAATTTCGAAATTTATTACTACTCGCATTTGCATCGATCAGAATTTTTTCGAAAAAATTAATAGATAAAAAAAGAACAAAAATATTGCAATGACTGGCCATTTTGAAAAGGCTTGATTTTTAATTTTGGGTTTTCCACACTTTTTAATACATATAATCATCTTTAATGTAATTAGTCTCAATAGAAATTAAATTAATATTATTTCAGTTGTCGGGCTGTTGTGTCTAGCTTCTGCACAAACTATACCAACAAATGTTGAAGATGCTCTGGCCAAGGTCAACCAGGTTCTCAATATTCCGAATCTGAATTTGAATCTTACCAACTTATCTGACATCAAAAACCTCAATACTTCAGCCTTGCCTATTACGGAGGCAGAAAATAAGCTTAGAGAAAAATGTGAAAAAAATGGCGGGGCCAAAGCATATGATGTTGCCAAGCAAGCTACGTTTGATTTTGTCAACTGTGCGAAAAATTTGGTGAACTTTACTGTACTCAAAGAAGAAATGGACAAAGCTAGACCCACAGGAGATCTCGATGAAGTTTTCAAAAAGTACTGTCGCAAGAAGCCAATCTTGAAGAACTGCATCGTCAATTACACTGATTCAATTGAGCCTTGCCTTGAGCCGATAGAGCGTGAAAATAAAAAAATTGTACTCAACGTCACGGAAAAAATCCTAAATTTCGTTTGCTTCAAGGAAGGCGATCGTATTGCCCGTAAGTCCATTCGTCGTAACGTATAAAAAAATTATAAATTAAATTGAAAGGTATTAAGCATAGAAATAAAATGAATTTTTTTAGTATTTATTGCCGCCAAAGGGCCCGAGTGCTTCCAGAGTAAAGGCCAAGCAATTTTCGAATGTGCCAATGCTACTTATGGAAGTGAAGCTAAAAACCTTCCTATAAATCCAGCAAATGGTTTGCAATCTTTTGAAGACATCAAGTCACTTCCCTCGCTTGTTTTTGACGACAAAGCTTGCAGGTAAAAAACGTTGACAATGCTATGAAAATATGTACAACCAATTATTTTTTAAAATATTATTACTATAAACTTTTTTCTACAGAAATATGGATAAATTTCAAACTTGCGTTGTTGATGCATTAGAAGGTTGCGACGATCCCACACCAGCAAATTTGTTGGACTCGATTTTCAATTACATAAAAAAAGTCACACCCTGCGAAAAAGTGCTCAAATCAGCCTAGATTTACGGCTCTAGTTATGTCCGAAGATTTTGGGCACAATTAAGTTGAGCGTTCCATTGGCATGTCTTTAACACATTTTGCCGTCTTTGGGCTCTTCTTATTCTAATTTGTTTCCCTTATGCAATATAACTGTACAAAGTTTTAACATGTGACTGTATATAAATGTCCTTTTTTTTATATTAAAAAGACCTGTCAAAATTAACACTTAAAGCAGAATAAATTTTCATTTGTGAAGTTGTTAATCATCGTTCAAAAAATAAAATTTATCATTATTAGTTATGTGTTTTCATTCACATGTAAGTTCTTTTTAAAAAATTGTATTTTTAATTGTAGTCTACGAACGTAATGTCATAAGTTATAGTAGTACTGATTCTTGATACTTTATTGAACTTAATTTTATTACCTTCGTGACAAACCATAATTTTCAGATAGATATTTCACATTGCATTGCACACAAAAAAGAATAAAAAATCTTGAAATAATAAATGAGTGAAATTGAACAAAGAACAATTCGTTGGGAGTAACGGTAATGTTATACGATTTTTTCTATTTTATAAGAATTTTATTTCTTGTATAAAGAAAAAGAAAGAAAAATCTTATTTCACATAAATGCATATAAAAGTACGTATATTCAAGAGTTTTATGTAACATTTTTAGTCATAATTTTTCATATTTAAACTTTTGTGAGGAAATCTACGAAAAGGTTATAAACTTTTGACGAGACTCTTAACTTTTCAAATGATCATCGAATATACTAAAAATTTAAAATAGTTTGATTAGTTTATTAGTTTGTTCGTGTATTCGTGTATTCGTGTATTGACATTGGGATTTTCATTTATATTAATTTTTCGAATTCTGACGTAAATTTGATGTCAAAATAAAAAGCACAGAGTGCAAACTGAAAAAGTCAACTTTTTGCCGGTAAAATTTTTTCCTCAAATCCATCATTTTTGAGTTAAAAATTCCGGAAATTTTCTAACATATTTTCGTTTTCCAGTCACCATTTTGTATATCTAAAATCATATGTCACTAATTGGAATCGTCATAACTTTAAGATAAGCCAGGCTTTAAAAAAATTTCATGTGAAAATTCGAAAAGAAAAAAAAATGTTTTTTTTCGTAATCTCGTTTTTTTTTAAATAAAACCGTCCATAACTTTTGACTTGTTTGTTATATCGAAAATCTGACACTGGATTCGGAAAGTTCATTAAATTTTACATGAAATAGGCTTACTCGCAAATTCTCCTGACCCAATTTTCAGCAAAAGTACAAAGTTTCAAAAAATTATCAAAAATGTGTCCGCCCCGGACTTAATGGGAAAAAGCAATTTACAATAGATATTTTAATGAACATGGTTACTTGGATTTGAATTTGGCGCTCAGTGTGAGTTCTGATTTTGGGAGCACTGTTATCACTAGTCGAAAAGTAATTGCGCGCCAATCCCGCAGATAGCGCGACGAGCGCGGGACATCTCGCTCGAAGTATTAGAATAGCCACCATCATTGCGAGCCTTCTCGACTAGTACACATTGAGAAAGCCTCGTAACCGCGTGGCTCGCTCTCGGTCGTGTCGTTGTCGCTGATTGCAACATCGTAGCCACACTAAGCAACCATTCTCTTGCATTCTCAACGTTTTTCCTCGCTCGAAGCGAACGTATATAACCCCGAATTGTCAGTCGTCGAATATACATACGCATACGCATATCGGGAGACAACGTCGGTTCATAAGTAGCGAGTTCACGTTCACCAACAAATCCTCGTGTGTGATCAGAGTATCCGCATCAAATTGTCGGGTCTTTGTGGCAGCGTGCGCGCATCATGTTAATAAGTCTCCGTCGGATTATTCTTGTCGATGATGTCGAAGCAGTTTCAACAGCAGCAGCCTCAGTCGATTTTTTCGTATTAGGATCGTTCAATTGTGTCAAGAGTAGCAATCGATGCATCGCCATCAACAGTGTTTTAGCCAACAGTATACGAAGGAAAATTAACAGTGCTAGACATTTACCCTCTTGATCGAGGCGTTCTACTTAGGCTCTTTCATCTCTCTCTCTCTCTATCTCTCTCTCTCTTTCTGTTTCACTCACGCATTACAAATTCATCCTATTTTTCTCTCTTCTCTCTTAGTTTAACTCGTTATAGCAAGTTTACCTCGTCGAATTCTAGTGCAATCGGCTAAATACAGCCGCAAAAATATAGTAAGCGTTGTATACATATAACGTTCACTCATCATAATCATAAACGCATAGTCAAGAAAATTAAAGAAGAAAATCACGCCGAGACCACGTCGTAGGATCGTACACCGAATTATCATCTAAATAAAACGTTGGAATTTTCAAGATGCCAGGCAAAGGCAAAAGAAGAAAAGCTGGTGAGTAATCCATTTCATTATTATTATAACAAGTTGATAATGCGTGCCAAGTTTTGCTCGCCTGGTGAGCAAGCCATGCACATGCGGCAGCACAAGCACACGTATATATAATAGACCTTGCCTCGCCTCTCGAGTCTCGTACTTGCACAGCAAGGCATCGCGTTAAACAAATCTCTCAAGCTCGGCATGTATGTACGTATACATACAACATACACACGTGCGCGAAAAACCCAACGATGCCTCTGTGTGCATGCTGCCTCATACATGCTCGCGTTTTAATATCCAGGTATTGGCGTGCTCTTCGTGCGTTGCTGCTGTTGTTACTATTGCCTACATATACATGCTCCAACTGCTAACAGACTGCACTTACGTCACGAGTTATGTTTGCTTACCAAAGATCGTCTGCAGATATTTTTTGCCTTTGTCCCGACGATATTTTTTGTATCTCTCTGTTTCGGTATTTACATTTACTGAATATATAGGCATGCAATAAGTGCGTTTGTGGCTTTGCCAGAGTGACAGAAAGATCGAGATGCATTAGTATATATATTCACGCAAACGTATACGTCGTCTATGTATGGGCGCTACGCTCGCATGCGCAGGTGTGAACGTTCTCGAAAGCTTTTATTAAAGGGACACTAGCGGTCATGTGGCTGTCATGCCTTTCATTTGTACAATTGTAAAATGTAAAAATTACATTCTCACCGGTATGTTTTGACAACTGTTTTGACTTCCATATGTTTCTCGCGCGCAAGACGAGCTCATAGTACTTACGTCAATAACAATCTAATAAGTCGACTGCATCATACACTTTCGCATTATTTTGCGCATTTTTAATTTCTCGTGTATCTCAAAATGATGCGCTCGATCTAAGTGCAAAAATTATGTCGACCCAAGAAAGTCTAATCAGACAGAAAAAAATGCATTTTTCGCGCTAAAATAACACGGATATTGCTGCGATGCGAGTTTGGAAAAAATCATTATCTTAGTACGCAGTTATATTGAATCAAACTCGTGCACTAGAGGTGACACCCGCTTTTTAGCAAGAATTTCCAGTCATGGTTAATTTATGTCATGGAAAATTCACGTGAAAACGCGTTACGTAATCCATGAAACTCGTAGTTACTTTTTTGAAATTATTGCACTTGCGTGCATACTAGTAACAGCTGTTGACTGAGTTTAAATGTAAAAGAATATGAAAACAACACAAACATGATGTTAGTGTGAGTAGTCTAATGACGAAACGAACTTGCGCAAGAGTGTGATATATACATTCACGTATTATATACGCAAGGAGGAGGTACCAAGTGCGATAGTGCATAAATCCGATCGATTCGCATTTTCGTCATTGTCATTGAAGTCCACGTGAAAAACGTGCGATAGACTCATATTACAAAGACAGTGCAACAAAACGAGCTTCTGATGCTTAAGCCACGTGCCCTGCGCACACGAGGGGCAAAAGAGAAACCCTTCGCGCTCTTTTAAAAGACCTTGATGTTATTCTACTTTTACCCCAGCTCCATACTGATTTTTTTTGTTTTCTTTTTGCGCGTGGCTCGATTCTTGACTTTTTCCTCTTTTTTCTGTCTGCCTCACTCTCTTTCACTCTCCTCGTTGGCTTTTTCCTCGTGCAGGTGAAAGGAATGGCAATAGGCAGCGAAACATTCCTTGCCAATCACGCATAACTTTGAATACATATTTTCCAAAATAGATTTTGGGTAACAATACTGAAAAATATCTGATTAATTAATTTGTAGGGCTAATTGTGACGATGCCTTTGTTTTTTTATTAATTTTAGTGGGTGTAACGCTTGAATTACGTATATTATTCATGAGACGAAAGGAAATTGTTATACAATATGCCATTATATAAAAATTAGATTTGACAATTTAAACTGTATAGAAGTATTTTACTTTTTTATGTAAGACCAGTTGTATGAGTAACGTATGCTTATGCCCTGGATTATCTTTCTGCATTCTGTGCTTATCAACACTTTCTTGTTTTATCACTGCAAAAATAAACTACAATGACTATGCTGTCTACCATTCGTTCAATAGGTATTTACTGAGATTGACAACATTTTAACATTGCAGACTAGGTTACGAGATATCAATATTTATTTTCCATTACTTATTTTTATCAACAATAAACCGGATCTAAATGTGTACAATAACATTTTTACGAATGATGTTTGTTATTGTGAAAAAAGTGAACGATACAATGTTGTGTAATATTGCAGTCTGAAGTATACATCGGTAATATAATAAAAAACGTTTTTACAATGATTTGCAGGTAGGCGTAACCATCCTGACTCCGATGACGAGTCTGTGACGGATACTGGTAGCTACATTTCGGGCTCGGACGCTCATAGTGTCCTGGACGAGGGTAATGATAACAACGAGGTCGAGGAAATTTACGAGCAGGACTCTTACAATGATGAAATTGACGGCCTTACGTCCAAAAGTGCCCAGAGCCGAGTATCCCACTTCCGTAAGGTCGGCAAGTCTTTTACCGACAAATATGTGCCGGATTTCATTGAAGATCGAAAGTTCACCCTCACAGACGCCATTGAAAGAAGCTTGAAAAAAGGTAAGGGAGAGGAACAAAGTACTGCAGCTAAACTGAGTACCTTGATGTGTGCACAATTGGGCGATTATGCTGAGGATGTATATAAAGATCTCAAACCAACAATGACTAAAATTGCCAATGATAATGCAGCCTCGATTGCTGGTAGATCTGAGGTAAGAAACTTTATTAAACATTTTACTTTCTATTTCTAATCAAGTGCCAATTATCTTATAAAAGTTTTTGTTTTATTTGTGCAGTGCTGCTGGTCTCTTAGCATGAATCAATTTTTGTCCGGCAAAGATCTTAGCGAATTTTTAGAGTTAAGTCAGCTATTATCAAATGTATTTGCTGGTTCTTATTTGAAAGGAAATGGTGCAATGGCAAAAGTTACACCAGAACTTGCTGTACTCCATGCTGCTGCAATTTCATCTTGGACTTTACTTTTGACTACAATGAATTCTGGTGACATAAATAATTTACTGAAGAGTGCACAAACAAATACCTCTATGCCGTATGTACCATAAAAATAATTATGATTCTCAATAGTATTAAATGAAAATTTTTCATTACATTTTTTTTATTAACAGATCTCTTGATCAATTAAGTGGATTGCTTCAATCACCTCATTTAGATGTGCGTATGACAGCAGGTGAAGCATTGGCTGTGATTTTTGAGTTGGGACGAAATTATTCAGAAGATTATGAGCAGGACTGGGCCGAAGAATTAGTTGAATCTTTGAAAGAATTGGCCACTGATTCAAATAAATTTAGGGCTAAAAAAGATAAAACTATTCAGCGAGCTACCTTCAGAGATATTCTGCGTTACATTGAAGTATGAACCATAAATGTTATTGTTGACAATAAAGATACTACATATACAATATCTAACGAATAAAAACTTTTGCTTTGTAGGAAGATATTACTCCAGAAACTCAAATTAGATTTGGAAAAGAAACATTATTTTTGGAAGGATGGTGTGCTCGCACTCAATATAATGCTTGTTGCAGATTACTTGGTCCTAGCATCAACATTCATTTGGCTGAAAATCAAGTGCTTAGAGATGTGTTTAATCTTGGCGACAAAATCGTTGAACCTATTGGAGATCCAACAAAAAAAGTCCCTAAATTTCAAAAAGTAATTTTGATATTAATTATATTCATAATGTAAAAAATGTGAACTTCAAAACTAATGAGGTGCTCTTTATTTTCAGACTTTGATGAATGCTGCAGCTTTTAAAGCTCGCACTAAAATCAGAAACAAATGCAGAAGTAAGCGCTCAGCCGATTTGGCGGACGAATTTTAATTATTTATCATGACACGGTATTAATGTACATTTTTTTACTTTTTGGATCATTAAATCGAAAATTTACTTTTATGTTACTTTTTTCATTATTGGCATTCAAAATTAATTGAATTATAGTTTAATATTAATCATGTTGTTCTTGGTACATAATTAGTGCATATTTCAAGAGCAAGCTACATGATAAAGAATGTAATAAACTGATGTAATTGAGTTCAACTTTCATTTAAAAATGTAGCATAATGATACATATTTAATACTTTTGTAATCTAAAGATACACATCAGAAAATATGTGTATAATTTATAATTGTATATATATCACAAAAAAAAATTGATCAGGTTTTTAATATTTTGATTGATGAATAGGTAAATTGTGTTAAGTTTTGGACACGTAAAATTGTTGATTTGTTTGTGAGATTGAGTAGACATCGTTTTCCAGTTTTAGAAAAACTTTGACGACGTTAATTTTCACATTGCTTTTTATTTAGTCAAGTATGTATGCTCAGCATTTATAGACAAAATATTAAATTTAATATATTATTATATACTGTATGTAATAAATCCAATAAAAATAAAACATCTCTTTTCTTCATTCACTTAAATCATATCCAAAGTTCACAATTAAAATTTTTAGTCATTTGTATACTTAAAATAAATATTTATTTGTATTCGATTTACAAAACTAAAAGTTTTTTTGTAATGTAAATTTTTTATATACACTTCATTCAACATATATACAGAGACAATATTGTTAGCATATCAAACTAATCGAACCAAAAAAATTGAAAAATACTGTTACATAAAAAACTTAATATATACACATATTTAAATATATTACTATGAATACTTTGATAATTTGACATTGAAGAAAATTTTTGCTTTCAACGGAAAATACTAAAACTCCAAAAGCAACACAATTTTTTGGTTCAAAACCTAGTGTCATTTCATAAGTCATACTAGTTAATGTACTACAATGAAATATTTTAAAAAATACACAATGAATGAGAACAAGTATTCTGAAGTTAATTATCTAATCAAGATGCAAATATACTTTTTGTTGGGAAAATTCTCTTTCACTCAACATTTTCCATCGATATCCTAAGGTCTTGGAAATAGCTTCTTCAGTTTTTTTGTAATCATTACTGTGATCTTTAATCCAGTTGTAATGTTCTGCAGTCCAGTCGCCAATATTTAACCATTCAGCGTCGCATTTTTTCATAACTAAGTTACGTCTTACATGTAGGAAACGTAATTGTTTTGCGGTCGAAACGATTTCTAGAAGTGTTGCCGTCGAAACTTTATCTCGAATCATCTGCATAAGAAAAGTTCACCGTTATGAATTTAAAAAAAAATATTAAAAATTTTTTTTTATAATGGAGATACCAAAGCCAAGCTAAAATAATTAATTTTTGAAAATTTCACTAGATATCTTTAAAATATCTACTAGGATGTCTTCATTTTGTTGTTTTGTAGACATCATCTAGACTAGCTTTATTGAAAAATATTTAGCGGAAATCTGAATGTACCTGTATAGGAATGTTCAATTTGTCTTGGATTTGATTTCTCCTTAGAGTTGGTTAGATTGAAATTATAAAATTTAAATAATATATACTCAAAAACCAGATTGTCTTGAGTAAAACAAAGAAAATATATGTTTTAGAAAAATGAACTTCAAAGTAAAAATTAAATTATAACCACTCATGATTGCAATATTAATTAAGAGTGAGAAGAAAATAACTTGCCAGTGTATTTATATTAGGGCTGAGCTTGCAAAGTTTTACAATTGCCTCATCAATTCTTTTTGAAAACTTTCTAGGCATATACTTTCTTGAAAGTCCTTTAAAAGCATAAACCCTCAAGCTCTTGCCAAAATATAGTGCATGTTTTATTACTGTGGCAGGTAGAACCTACAACGAAAAAAAAACTTTTAATATTGCAGTTTCTTCTATATAAAAACATATAAAAAGTAAGTGTACCTGAGAATTTGAATTATCTAATACTATACTGTGGCATGGGATTTCACTGTGCAAACTTACATCAAATAAAAATATATTTTCACATACTCTTTGATTTTCTATTTCAAAATGAACCATTAAATAAGGGTTGTTCTTTTTCATTTTTTTCCATGCTGAGTTTTTTGGCTACAAAAATATTCAAATGTTCATTAAAGAATGATAATCAATTTTCTTGTAATTTTCAATTTTATTTCATGTCATTCTTAAAATTCTTCCAATCACCATAATTTCAAACTTACTAAATATGTTTCTTTAGGACTGTATCGATTTTGCACTATATGAAGATGTCTTAATTGAGTGAATCCTAATAATTCTATAACATCTTCATCAAGGCTCTGAGGGCTAATGACTAGAGTCTGAAATATAAATGAATGTAATCAATGACATCTTTTATTTTTATACGTAAGGTAACTCACATTCAAGTTCAAAAATACGCCAACATGCAACAAAGGACAGTGAAATCTTGTAGCATTAATCAAAACTAATTTTCTCAAAGTCTGTGTACAATTTGCACAAACTTCATCCATTAAGTGCAAAGCTTCTCTACTCTCTAACATCAGGTCTACAAGTTCCAAACATCTGAGATTTTCAAGATTTTTCATGAGTCTTTTTAGACCTTCAAGCAATTTTCCTCCAGTACCAAAAAGTTTAATTGAGTCAGGATCTTCTCTGTTGGCCATATTACAAGGAAATGTAAATTTCAACCTGCGCACAAGCTTGCCAATACCTGGCACTGTTGTATAATCAGTACCTTGTTTTTCAGCATACCAAGAAAACATATTCATGAATTCATAGAGATTATAAAAGTTCATCATTGGCTCAAATATGATACATTTAAAATTGGCTCCAACTTTGTTCAAGCAAGCTGAAGTTCTCATGTGATCCAAAACATATTGCCAACCACTGTAGTAGTTATATTTTCCTCTTGTAAGAGTTGTTTCTTGTAGGGTAAATGTGTTCCAAGTATATGGTAATTTAAATGCTCGATACCAATTTTTGCACACCAATGAAGCATAATATTTTTGTTTTATGTTTAGATGCGAAAAAATTTCTTCAAGCAAGATATCTGGCAATCGATCCCAATTACTATAAACTTTGTCTCTTCGTTCTTCCTCAGTATCTTCTTCGACATCCACATAAAGAGCTACGAAATGAAATTGAAAATTTAAAAAAATTGATTTATCCAAGGTTTACAAAGCTCTAGTCTTCCAAAATTTTATGCGCAGTTTTATAATGCTATAGCTGTGCAGATTTCATGACGCTAAGCTGACAAAAGTTATAAATAAATATACCGAGCGGCAACGTGAATATTACGTATAAGTGCGAAATAAAAACGTAGCTATCACATTATTCGAAATTGTCATTTAATCGTAACATGAAATTAATTTAAACATATTTGAAAAAAAATTCAAAGAAATGAAGGTCCAAGATCGAAGAAAGAAAAAAATCTAGATCTGTCAAAGTCTGTTACACCGTGACGTCAATAAGATCAGTCGTTGCTGTTAGCGCCGCGGTAAAATTAATGCTCTAGAAATCTAGATTCAAAATTCGTAAAAAGCTCTTTACGATGATCATACCTTCATCGTCTCCATTGAGCTTCCAACCACCGTTATTCATGTTGACAGATGAAAAATGTAAGCACCAAGCTGTCGACTACACATTTGAAGAAGTCCGTGGTATACTAAACGGCTGCATATCGCCTCTCGGCTTTTCTGTCTTACTCGGGGCTGTGGCCGCTATGCCGGACACGGATCTAAAAATACAATTGCAACGCCTCGCAAGTCTCGATGATATACTTGTCACTATGCACTAACCGTCCGCATATAAGCCTACGCATATACATATACGTATACATACACCTTTATACGCACTACAGGTAAATCCAAACTAGACGACGTTGACCTGCAGCGGCCACCGTTGCAAAAGGCGAGAAAAAATGTGCCTTCGACTCTCTAGCTCGCAAGCAACGCAGCCTCGAACATAGAGCTTTTCATCTTTTCATCACTCGTTGATTGTTTCTCGTGATTAATATTCGTTTTTTCATTGCATACATATCTGCCTGATTCTCGGCATGCCTACGCATGACTGCCGAGGACTTGTTTATCTTCGCAGGTAGCTTAGCTGTGCATACCGATTTGACAGTGAGAGAAAAATTACAAACTCGTGTGCAAAAATTTTTTTAATTTTCTCGAGACTTTTTTTAGATTAACGAATTACTTTTCTTTAATACGACACAATTATCTTGAAAAATTGTTGAAACGGAACACTGCAACCAAACTACTTTAGTAAGATCACCAGATCAAATTATTTCAACGCCACTTGTAAGGATTCTCAGACTGGTAGAGCGCGTTATTATGTATACCTATGTAGCAGACATAAGATCAAAATAATATGCAAATGAAACTGAGTGTTCAACAAGTGTGACGTCATGCTGTTGTAATTTTTGGAAAAATATTTAAATTGTTATATTTTATTGACGCAAAAATATTTTGACCTGTTTGTATAATAAATTTTAATACAACTTAGTTGTTGATTAATAAATTCAATTAATTGTAAAAATTTTCCTTATGAAAATCTGCTACACCTACATGAGATAAAACAGTTTTTCCGGCTATATATATATTATATATATCATTGTTTGTATCATATGTCACGACTCACGCTATGTAATATAACCCCTAAAAGTTAAATTTAATGTCTTAATCAATATTAAATTCTACATGATGGAAAATAACGAAGAAAATTGGAGTGTTGAATGTTCAGATGATGAAAAATATGAATTTAATAGAAAAGTAAGATTAAATTTTTGATTTTTTGTTTTGATAAATTTTGAGAAAAAACTAATTTTGCTTTTGTGTTTCCAGAATGAATGGATTCCCAAATCGGACGATTTACTTGCTCTTATAGATCAAATGGAAAATAACAATAGAGTTCTTAAACTTGAGTGGAAATGTCCAGGCAAACGAGCACCATCTCCTGTCACAACAATAAATAATCACCAAGAGAGTCCAACCACAGAGTTTAAGTAAAAATTTTATTTGATACATTTAAATTAAATAACTGAATCTAATTATAATTCCATATTAAAATTATAGACCACCGAAAGAAAATTCAGATTTTGATTTTATGGATGAAATGTCATCACCAAGACAGCCTGTTCGAAGAATAGGTGAAAGTACTCCAAAAGGAAGTGCAAAAAAGAAAACTGCCACATTCAATGGTGTTTTGACAACTATGTTACGCCATAGAAGGTTAGAACAAGAAATAGGATCTAGTCCTAAAAAATCTGAGCCAGGATCACCAAGCATGAAGTCATAAATGAAGTCATAAAGTCTCAACTTTCAGCATTGTAAATATTGATATAATTTATGGGGTGAATAATCAACTATATTTCAAATCGATAATACTTAAATACCTATTCCATTAAGATTTATAAAATTGATATTATAATTCAGAAATAACATTTACCTAGGTAAGGTATTAAAATTTATCCTCTGTGAGGGTACGCTTTCAATTTGATTATGACCAATGTCAATATATTAATAAGTGAAAACGTGATATTTTTTGTAAAAATTAGATACTTTAATTTATATATCCACTATAAATATAAGTTATAAGATGCATAACTAATTTAAAATATTGTAACTTTCATTAAAATTTTAATATTTGAATTCTGATTTTAGTTATTAATTTTATGTCAAAAACTTTCCTTTTATCTTTTTATATAATGAAAATCAATTTGTCTTTTTGTAACTATCAGCCCAATCTGGGTAAACATCGGTCTTATAAATAAATCTACCCCACGTAATAAATAAGAGTATAACTACAATTGGGCCATAAGTAGCCACTCCGCAGCCACCAATTACAAGACTTTTGATTCGTATATGTCCAGCTGCCAATACAATAGCGTTTGGAGGGGTTCCAGTAGGGAATCTGAATGCATGTGAAACTACGAGGGTTGCAGGAACCATGAAATATAGTGGATGTATTTTTGCCCGCACACTCTGTAAAATAGATTATTTTAAAGTAATTTATTATATTGTTGTAGATATAATTATGTATGACTATTTAAAGACTTTTATTGTAATTACCATTTCAGCAATAATTGGTAGTATAATATTAGCAACTCCTATATTAGATGTAAATTCCGTAACCACACTCATGAGTATACAAACTACAATCAGTAAGACAAAGGGAGGTAGACCAAAAAGTTCTTCCATCGAATCACCAATTTTTTGTGATAGTCCTGATTCTAAACTGCCCTTTGAAATTGCAAAACCACCACCAAATATGAACATGAGACTCCAAGGAACTTTTTCTTCTACTACTTTCCATGTTACTAGGGCGTCTGAAGGTTTTTGTGGCCTTACAGTAGCTACATAAAATTGTATAAATAAATATAGGCGTACTTTTAATAGTACATTTTTTAAGTTAAGATTTTGAATGTCAAAAATAAGTAAAAAAATACCTTTTTTATCCATTTTTAAGAATACTAAAAGTAATTTTTCTGTTTATATAATAATTAATGTTATAACAAAGATTTGCACTATAAACAATGCACATAAATGTTAAGACTAGGCGAGATTTGTGGGTAGAGCTAGCGTATCCGTTAGTATTAGAGTTAATTAAAGTGACAGCTTGATACGTTTACCTTAATTCTCTGGTCGTAAATTCACCTCGAAGGTAAGAAGTAAATTTAGATAATTTTAGAGAGAAAAAATTCTTTATTTTTACTTTTAATTTGTATAGCAAGCACTAGATTCAAGACGATTTAAAAAAAAAAAAAAAAAACAAATTAACTACCTTTAAAACTCGCTAAATATCGTAGCGAAAACCTTTTCTTTGCTTAAAAATTTTAGATTTCAGAATGTCGCTAATATTATAATTCCTACCAAGCTAACAAATGGATGCGTTTGTAATTACCATTTTTGCTGAAAGCATGAATAAAAGCCAGGTCTTTTGGTATAACGAACAGGAGAATAGCCACTAACATGAGAGAAGTCGATTCTTTAATTTCCCTGTAATTATGAAATGGGTATTAATTAGGTACGGGTGAGAGACAAAGCCAGGCTAACAGAATTATATTGTTTTTGCAATGTCTTTTAAAATTTCACTAAATTTTCTTCCAATTTTTCAAAAAAAAGGTATTACATTTTTGTCGAAGAATCATCTCCCTTGACCCTGGGTTTGGGTTCATAGTTGTCATACTCACACGTCAACCGGTAGTCTGTCGGCCCAACCACTTATGAATCCAGGCGAGCGGAAGAACATAAGAAAGATGCAGAGCAAGAAAAGAATTCCGACGGCGATTTGGTGAAAGTTCATTTTACCCAAGCTGCTGTATTTTTCACGGATGATCTGCAAACAATTAGTATGATTATGCAGTCCGCAGGTCTGCCTTATTCATTTGAATTTTTTTCAGCGATAATTGCATACATGATGAAACTTGAATATAATTGTTCTAATGAAGTTTATTTGAACTTTCTTGCATGTTTCGGATTATTTAAGTTGTAAAATTATACAACTCATATATATGTTGCAGATCAATACCTCGCGTCTTCTGGCATAATACACGTACGGTCAAAAGAAATGCGTAGAGTTGCGTAGACATAGTTTGGAAAAATGTACTCTCGAGCTGCGTATAATATAATGTTTAAATGTATACATGTTGGCGGTAAGTTTATGAAGTAGCGTTTCTAAGTATCGTGTCGTGCGACCCATGACACAAAAGTTTAAATGAGGAATTGTCCGCAAATAAAGTAGATGTGTACATGATTTACTCGGTGGAAAAGCCAAGGCAGCGTTTTGGCTGCAGCGGAAGAATTGCAAATTCGATGTGTAGGAAAAAGTGCAAAGAAAAGGTCCTTGGCCGCATACCCTTTTGGCTACTCGCATGCCTTCGGGTCCGATCTCGGCGTTTCGAGCGTCGACGCTGTTGGGTCTTAACCAGCCCATGTAGAAGAAAAGCATGTAGAACCAGGTGAGGCCAACGTTGATTACGGTTTGCGGCAGAGCCCAGATCATCCATTGGCCGAAGTCGATACCGGGCGAATCGGGAAAAGAATCCTCAAAGATGCCCTTGAACGCGAGATTGGCCCCGGTGCCGATTATGGTGGCGGTGCCGCCAAACGTCGACGCGTAGGCTGTGCCCAGCAGGTAGGCTTTCGTCACTTGGGTCGGTTCCGGAAACCTGTTTTTGCGTCGATTGCCATGTATTATCTTGGCAAAAGAATAAAACAAAACAAAACTTACTCGTCGGGATCGTCAGCATTACTCTCGAAAACTTTTCCAAGACCTTCCTGCAGTGATGGAAAAGCGAGAAAATACGGTTTATCGCCAATGATTATAGCTGTTGGTGACAAGTGGCAAGCAAGATTGTTCCATTGACCTTCTCAAGCTCGAACAGCACGGCGAATACGATCGGCACCATCATGGACGTGCAGGCGGTGTTGCTGATCCACATGGAGAGGAAGGTCGTGACGCAGAGCAGACCGCCGAGCAGTCGCTTGTGGTTGCAGCCGAAGGCAATCATGCTCCTGAGGGCGATGCGCTCGTGCAGCTTGCTGTGCTCGATGGCAATGGCGAATATGAGCCCGCCGACGAACATCATGATCGTGTCGTTGACGTAGCACTGGCACGTGGTCGCCGAGTCGAGCACGCCGAACACCGGGAAGAGGGCGAGCGGCAGCAATGACGTCACCGCCATGGGCATCGCTTCCGTCGCCCAGTAGCTGCCCATCAGCAGGATTACGAAGCCGCATCGGGCGGACTTGGAAATTACAACGTTATACAATTTACAAATTACGCTTAATCGACTATCCGTAGTCTGGAGCGTTACTCGGCTCAACTGCAGGCCTGCTGCTTTCAGACCGACACTTGGATCGCGCTTGACTTTTCCATTCGATATTTTCGACCAAGTAACTTGAAAATTTATCATTATATCTTGCGATCTCCTCATTGCAAGCAATAACGATCTTTTCACATCGTTCGACCATTCATTTCGTAAAGATAAGCTGTGCAATTTTAAAATATACAACCATTTCTATCAGAATTAATATGCAACGACCAGTAAGTAAATGAAAATGGAAAGCTCCGACGCGCTGCACTCGCACAATATAATAAATTCATGAAATGGCTACAATGAGCCTTGAAAGGTTTGAACTTCAAGTGCCCAGCTTCACTGTACTCGGCATAATACTCTGGGTACACATTATTGCGTTTACGTATATTTACACATTTAGCTCTCGCGATTAATTGAAATGAAACGGTATTTATATATAGCCATGTTTTAACCAAATGGACGAAACGTCAAGATATTACGATTGGCAATTCAAAGTTAAATAACTTGAGGCTCGGGGTAACTTACCGGAGTTTTGTAAACCAAAATTAGAGGAAGAAGCACTATCGGCATGACGCAGATCACTATCGATCGCCAATAAATCCTCCCGAATCTCAGCATTTTTGCGCCAAATGTCGCGTTATCGTACACCGCGGCCCTATAAAATTTCATTATTATCTGAGTACGTTTTCAATAATATTCCCAATCGATTCAGTGACTTTAAAAAAACACGAACAAAACTGACCCAGACGTCTGCGGCGTAGATGGAACAGTTCCTCGGCCAAGATTCATTTCACTCCACCACAAACTACTTTATTAAAAATGGATTTTTCAATGATTCAACTCTTTCGCGTGAAATCCCACAAATAAGCAATGTCAACTATGAAATACAATAGATGTGAGCTTTTCTGGTTATAGTTTGCAAGACGCATTTTCGCTCAGAAATAATTGAAGAACGCTACATTGGTGATATTATTGAACATGATACAGGCAGATGAAAAATCAACTTCTAAAGTTCGGAAAGTATACTTCGTCGCCTCAAAGGAAAAAAGGGACCAAGTTCCTTATAACATAGGACTTAGCACCTTTTTGCCTCTGAGTTTAAACGAGATATCTCTCAGCTCATTTCATAATGTATCAAATATTAGGACTATTTCCAAACCAAATTTTGACCGCTTTACTTAGAAAAACCGCTGCCAATTTATTGGCAAAATGCTTCCTCATAAAAAATGCGATTAACGAAAGGTTTGACTGTTAATAGTCAAATTTTCTATATTCCGTGAATCTCAACTATTTTGGTCTTATATTAAAAAATTGCTG
>CACVKI010137226.1:0-54137 GCA_902732785.1 Trichogramma evanescens | reverse complement strand
AAAAAAAGGATATAGGATTTTTCTAAAGCTCGCGCACGTAGCTCTCTGCGATCTCGCATTGTACATCGATAAGGCTGCAGCCCTGGCTGCAAGCTCTGGGCGAAGGAAAAATATTTCCTCCGCAGCCTGCAGAGAGCTCGTCGATTCGGATTCTCTACTCTCTCTGCTCTGCTTTCTGCTCTCTGCGCTCGGGTTGTGATTTAATTTTCCTGTTTTGACCCGGAGATGAAAGCGAGCTCGTGTCATCACGGGAGGACTCGTCGCAGAGCAGGCAAGCAAGCAGGACACAATAATTGTCCGCGCGCGCGGAGCTGTAATATCGCGCGTAGCTCGCCGAGAGCTTTTCTGTACCTACCTATACGGGACAACTTCCTGCTCTTTGTGTCCTGCAGTCGGGCTATAGCTCGCTCGTCGCTCGCTCGTATCGTTTTCATTTTTTGCGCGCGCCGTTATACTATATAAAGTCGACTCTTCTCGGGCGCTCTTTTATATTATATTATATTTGAAATCCGCGACGTCGACGTCGGCGTGTGTATAGGATATATACACCCGAAGCTCTGCATAGATGCACAGAATTGCGTGGACGTGTGTATGCAGATCGAGCCAGCTCCAGTGTGCATATCCAGCAGAGTGTGAGCTCGCGATAATGTTAATTTTCGCGCTCGCTTAAATGCCTCCCGCCGAAGCGAAGCAGGACGAGGAGGAGGCAGCCCGCAAGATAAGCCTCCGAGTCGGCACGTATACACATTTAATACAGAGAACACATATGCGTGCTGTTATACGCTGCGGTTTGCTCGCTACGTTATATTATATAGGCAGGGCCGCGATACACATAACACAGAGAGTGGCAGCAGCAATTAAACGGCCACGACGACGACGCGATGACGAGGCAATGATGATGCACCAACTATATAACTAAACCAAACGCTCGAAAGCCGAGTAGCAGATTTCGTGGGCCGATCGGTCGATTAAAACTTGTTGCTCGCCGTGTATATATATTATACGTGTGTTGTATATACTTGCGCTATAATATATATCGAGCGACTCGATCCCTGCCCTGCTTGTGTGTCGTCATGCCTTAGCAGCAGCAGCAGATGCGGACCGATCCGGCGGACGACGGCAAAGTTTGCGAGTCAATGGTCGTGTGCCGATTAAAATTCTCCGCTCGTCGTCGAGTCTCGAGGTACGACACACGGGATACGATGGTACAGTCAATTTTATGCAAAGCTCGGCGTCGAAAATCTATATAACACAGCAGCAGCGCATAGTTATATATTATAAAATCGATAAATCAGGCTGCTGTAGTATTCGATCGGTCAGAGCTGAGGCTCTACATAACTGAGTATAAGGTAAAAAGCCATATCAGCGCGCGGCGAGTGTAGGCGAACTTTGAGAGGCTAATGCGCGCCTCGGTAACAAGCTGCACGAAGGACAGATAAATTTTCATCTTTTCCTCCTCTTATACTCGCTCTAGCTGGCTCTCGGCGTATACATATTACATACGCAATGCACGCGCGCCTCGTCGTCGTCGTGTGTATACGACGTAATCCAAGCCTCTCTACTTCTTCTCTCTACTCGTATGTACTAAAAAAAAATAAAATAAACAACAACGTAAAAAAAAAGAAAGAAAAGAGTTTACGCGTGTATAAAGGTGAAAGAATCTGCACTCGTGTACGCATACACTTGCTCCGAGCTAAATGAAATACGCGCCGTGCAACAGCAGCGCAGCACACGTGAGATGCTTTTATTTTTTTAAGCGGCTACTTAATGATACGCATTTTGTATGTATACCGTACGAGCTGCTCTGCGTATAGCTTGTCTCTGCATATATAGTTTCTGACGACGTTAAAATTCACGAGACGACGCGCGCTCGAAAGTGTCAGGCTCTAGGCAGGCAGGCAGGTAGACGGACTTTTCACTGAAAATGCCGTCGAGAGAGAGGAAGACTGACTCTCTTATACTTTGCATCGATACTATGCCGCTGCTGCTACTGTCTCTCGCTCCTCTCCTCGTCGTCGTCGTCGTCGTCGTCTCTGTGTACAATACTCGTGCCTGCGCGAATATATTGACACATGGAAGCGCATAGACGCAGATAGAGAGACGGAGAGACTCTCGTCGACGACGAGATAGTGTCATTCCGCAAGCTACCTCGAGTCGAGAGTTAAGTAATAATAATAATAATAAAGTCCCGCATTGCTTCTCCGCGAGAAGGAGCGAGACTTTTTAACTTCTTTCGGTAGTATAGCTTATCAACGAGGAAATGTACAGTAATAAGTTATAGATACCTTCGATGTATATAGAGAGAGAGAGGCGCGTATACGAATCGATCGGTTTTATAGGATGTTTAGAGAAAAACACGCGAAGAACATGTTTCTGTGCCGCTACTGCGTATCATCGGGGACGTATCGTCTGTCGGATATTATTGATTGGTTGGTGTGTAATATATGTTGTATATAAAAAAAAAGGAGAGAGAGAGACTCTGAAGTACGATATCCACGGTTGCTTCTTACATATTACACATTTTAATACTGGGATGGTAGACTTTTATTGGGATCGCCGAGACTCGACTCTCTTTTATCGTCATCCCCAATTGGAGCAGCGCAACAGGAACACAGTTGACTTCTCGAGCTTTTTTTGACGGCTGGACACGAGGCAGCGATACACGTGCTTACGTATCTCCTATAATAATACTTTATATGAAACAAGGGTATAGGATGGTCGAAGCGAGAAACGTTCGCTGCCGAACCGACACCGCATCGCAGTTCTTCCCCTTTCTCTCTCTCTCTCTTTTGTATATAGCCGGCCTTGCGCGAATTTCGATAAAAAAATGTGCCCTTGACGCCCCGAGTCTCCATCCCCCTTCGAAATAAGATTTTTCTCCCCCTCTCTCTTTCTCTTTCTCTTCGAGCTTGAATATTATACCTGATTTTCGTTCGATCCCACGTATTTCTACGGAGTACGCTTGCACTGAAAAGCCGTGCGCGTGAGTGCGTGTCGCGTGCTCACAAGACAAATGTAATATTACGAAATATAAGATCGTAAGGAAGCTTTCACCGGGTATACAACATGGTCGCGCGATGCAGCTGTGTCATGTATCATACCACCGCTGATTGTACACAGTCATGTACGCAGTCGTGGACACAGCTGCGCGGGGGGTCACCAGCGACGAACGATTTTTCCTGAAGCCGAAATCTGCAACGAATTCGTGGAAAAAAGCAGCTCCGAACTTTCCCGAGAGTTGCGTTACACGCCGCTTGCACATGCATCGCGCAAGGAAGGAAGCCTCTGTAGTGATGTAGGCAGGAACAGGAGGGCGAGTTTGCGAAACCTTCGCTGAGATGTCGCTAGCTGTACTACGTGCGAAAACCGTGGACTACTACATCGGAGAACTTCTCTCTCACAGCTTTGCTGCACTCGTAGTGTTGTACGTGCATGTGCAATACATACATATACTAGCGGTGCATTATGTAGGCATACTTGGTAATATAGCTCTCGTGCAGCAGACTCGCCATGTACATATAATGCGTGCTGCTGTACGGCCTGTCAGAGAGAGACCATATACACAAGCGCCCCGATTTGACGTTGTGTGCGTTTGTATGTGTGGAACGTCGGCTGTGCTGTGCGCGTTCCCCTTCTCTCTACATAGCACAGAGTCTGCTGGAGCATGAGCTGCTCCCTTTGTCTCTCTCTCTCTCTCTCTCCCTCGACCCTCGCGAGTTTGCCGGGCGGCTTATATATACCATATACCATATACTATAGCGCACATACACACATTTCGCGTCGCTGCTGCTGCTGTACAGCTGCTCTCTCAGTATAACAGGCAGGCAGGCTGCGAGCGTGCCTTGTGCTTCGGTTCTGCGCGCGCACCAGCAGCAGCGCCAATACATGCAAGCCAAACGCGCGCTACACACACTCGGCAGCGGCTTGTATATAGTTCGCCGCGCAGTAGAGAGAGCGCGAGAGCGAGCGAATATATAGCAGCAGCAGCGGCGGCGAAACGAGAGAAAGAGAGAGAGACAGAGCGTGCGAGGCAAGCAGTTGTGAGCGGTTGCCCGACACTAAAGCAACTCTCCTCCTATATAAAACCGAGAACATACTATATATATATATCCAGTAATATATAACGCGGCGCGCCGTACTGTACACACATACCCTGCGCTGGCTGTATACGCGGATATATACACAAAACACAAACGCCGCAGTCGCCGCGCGGAATCGCGCGAGTTTCTCAGGCAGGCACACACCGTGTAGAGTTGCACGTTTTATAATAACACATCCGTGTGTAGCTAAAATAAAAAAAAATAAAAAGTGGTAACGTACCCTTTCCCCGCAAAAAATAATAATAAAAGAGAACGAGGACCAAGAGACTCACCCAAAGTGCCAAATAATCATAATAATAATCGATAATAATCGAGCGACGACGAGATCCTCGAATCCTGTGTGAGTTTCGTCGATATATTTCTCACTCCGTCTCGACGACGTTTTTTCGCATCGCATTATACTACAGTGTGTCTCTCTGTGTGTGCAAAAGCGTGGTTCGGCAGTGCAGTTACTACTACTACACACTCGTACGAAGCTTTTTTGTTGCTAATAAAGCATAGTGTCTATATAGAGCGAAGCGTGTGCGCCCGAGACGCCGAGAGAAGTGAAATTCAATCCAGAAGCGCGTCCAAGGATAAGCTGTCTGTCTGTCTGTCTGTCTGTGTGTTTCGTCGTTGTTGTTACGAATACGCGCCGCTGCCCTGCACTCGTACATTAACGCATATAAAACAAGAACCAGGAGACGTCGAGCCGGCTTCTACTACTCCGTTCTTCCTCTCTGCCTCCGTGTCTCTGTGTGTGTGTGTGTTGGCCTCTCCGCTTCTTCGCAGTACACACTCGCACACATATAAGAAGTATTAAAGCTGCAGTGCAGCTACATCAGGGATCGCGTTTCGCGAGAGAGAGAAGCCGCCAGCCAGCCAGAGCCGCATTTATAGCCGCGGCAAAGCGGAGCAGAGCAGCAGCAGCAGCAGCAGCAGCAGCAGCGCGTCTCTTTTTTTGCGTACATATAATACGCGCGGCGCACTCGTCGTCGTCGTATAGTATAGAGGAATCCTCGGCCCAGCAGCAGCAACAACCACTTGTGTGTACATCTCTGCCGTTGCCGCAGCCGCCTGCGTGCGCGTCTACTACTACTACTACTCTGTGCCTTCAGTGATACATATATATAAAAGTGGTTCGTGCGTGTGTTGGTGAGGAATATATATAACAACACACACGTTCTGAAACGACTCGCCGGTTTTCTTTGTGCATGTGTGCAGTGTGTTGTATATGTGTGAGTGATCATCCTTGAATTCGACGAGAGAGAACGAGCGAGCGAGCGAGCCAACCCTCTCTGCGTGCCGCATACGTAAATCAAACACACGACTGTATAACAAAAAAAAAATCGCACCCGAATATCCGGCTTCCAAGCACGACCAACGGGTTTGTACCAATTTTTTTTTGTTATTTTTTTTTTATTTTGTTTCTTCTATTCTTGACGATTACTGTCCTCTCTATCTCATTCATTGTTCATCTGTATATATTGTTTAACTAAAAAAAAAAAAAAATTAAAGTAAATTGATAACACACAACTACTCACACACGAACACACACATCGTACACGTTAACACGTAATTATAAATATGTATAGACGTTGGAGTATGTATTAATTAATTTGTTGTTGTGTGTATATAAAGTTGCTGTAGTATATTAGTGCGTGCGCGTAGGCCCGCAAGGCGCGGAATTATCGGGGAGTCTTTGGCGTTTTGTTGTCCATGATGCTTTTGGTAGTATAATAACGATTTGCTCCTCTATTTATACACCTATACATACATGCTGCACTGTTTTTGTGCCTATATATGTACGTTTGTGCGCTGCTGCTGCTGCTTCATACCTTCTACCTACCTACCTACCTACCTCCCATGCATGTTATGTGTGTATATATCTGGTCCTGTCTGCATGTATACACATAGCAGTCGGTTCGTTCCATAATCGATAAGTCTCTCTCTCTCTCTCTCATTTCTCCTGTGCAACTGTGTGTGCATTATATACGATACCGAAACGTACGTATGTGTATCGCGTATTTATACACGCACATGCACATGCACAGGCACGAATATACAGACAACACTTGTCTCTCTGACATGACGTGCGGAATTACGATAGCGAGTTTTCGTACTTGTATACCTCCTTGCTTCAACTACGACACGAGGCTCTCTTTTTTACTCGACTTTACTGTAACGTATACAGGACGCAGCACATTTTGTTTCCGAGGATAGAGAGAGGAACCAACTGCACATGTACATTGAAACCGCACACCTATATAGATACGAAATAGTTGAAAAACGAAGCTGTTGCACGTGTGTATTCTCTCTCTCTCTCTCTCTCTCTCTCATCCGCCTTGGCACATAAGCTCTCTTTCCCCAATGATGCCTCTTCTTCTTTTTCTACTTCTCTAGCTGCTCTCCCACACACAACCATACAGACTCGGTCGTCTCCACTTTCTTTTCCTCTCTGCGGCAACTTTATAATCCTGATTTTTTTTCTTCTTCTTCTTAAAAACTGAGTATAAGGAGAGAACCTCGAGGCGCACATCGGCAGCAGCAGCAGGCGGCACACACACACACACACACACAGCCGCAACAGCAACTCCGCTGGCCTCCCCCGCTTTTGCCCAAGCATCTTTTTCTCTCTCTCTCCCTCATTTTTTCGTGTCTTTTTCTCGCTCTCGCTCCCTCTTTCTTTCTCTCTGAGCCTGCCTCTGCCGCTGCTAGCTGCATGGGCTTTGTTCGTGCAGCCGACGCCGCGCGCACTACCACGAGAGAGAGAGAGAGGCAGAGAGTATATATACTCTTTCATATGGCACGAGTGGGTATAAGCCAGAGAAAGAGTGAGAGAGAGAGAGAGAGAACGAGAGACAGACAGACGGAGGACTGGAAACACAAGCCATGCTTGCCTGATACACGAGTCCACGTATATGTGCGTGTGTCCCTATGTGTGTGAGTGCCGCTAAAGGTTTCGCACGTGAGCGAGAGCAAGATGGCAAGTTTTATACACAACATTGCTCGCGTTTCTCGCACACATGTGTTTTTTCGCGCACGGCACTGGCTAGTCCTTTTTTCTGCTGCTGTTGCTGCTTGCTCTCTGCGCGCCAATGTGCGCGCCGCACACCATCGGAGCTGCTGCTGCTCCGGCCATGCCATGGGTTGTGCTGTGCATGATGCATGCACGCATGCAACGGCCTTATACCGAAATCGAAAGGAGCCAGCAACAGCAGGAGCAGTTGGCGCGCGCTTTGTTTTCCTCGCCGCACAAAGCACAACACAACGTCAGCAGCAGCATATTTCACTTCTCACCCGCTCTCGAAAACTTGCCTCACATGCATCCTTAACTATACATATTAACTATTATACCCGCTCCATTTTCCACGCCAACCATAGTAATGTAATAAGTTTATAATAATACACGCATGTTCTCTGGCTAATTTTATTGCATTAAAAAACCATTGCAACAACAACAACGCACATATACATACATACACACGCACGATACAGCAACAACATCAATTACGCGGCAAAATTCATTTAACCCATTTTTTTCTCCTTCCATCTAACATTTAATTATAAAAAAAAAAAGAAAAATATATTTCGAGTATTCTGAGTTTACTATGAGCCTCTTGTTTTCTCTTGACAATTGCTGGTGTTCAGTGTTGGCTCTAGCTGATGTTTTGGGCTTGGTTACCGCAGTGTGTGCATCTTCTTCTTCTATCCTCTTATAAAAACCCACAACACCTATTCATCGACGCTACCACAACTACTACTACTACTACACCGGAGCGAGAGAATCCAGAAGTGGCAATACAGAGATAACCGATTCGCCTAAATTTATTCGCGGCGCTCACGAGGAAGAAGGCAGCAGAGTTCGGAGACTAGCAGCAGCAGCAGAGGCAATCGCAGCACACAAGCCGTCGTCGTCGTCCGTTGATCAAACGGCGACGATCGCACAGCTTAAACACACCGGCGCCAAGACGACGACCACAACGACCTTGGCCGATTCCACCACCACTACGTCCATCAATACGACGAGGATGTTTCCGTACACGACGTTTCCCGCAGTCGGGTAAGAGAACCTAAAAAACACGCAACCCATCATTTAAAAAAAAAAGCCGAAAGAACTGTCATGCTCTTCCGTATAATCCTTCACCCACCTGCATTACAACAAAGATATTTTCTCTCACATTTGTGACTGTATTTTACTACTATATACTATACTCGTGTGGAACGCGAGTCGATAAGGATGTACAGACGACGATCGAGAGAGACTTGACCGAGAAACACGTGTACACTAAAGCTTTAATGTATTGTCTGCAAATAAAGCTACTTCTTTTGACAACTGTAATACTTATCGAGATTATCGAAAAACTTTTGGTACACTTCTCGACGCCACAACCACCATCCACCTCTCGTCGCCGTCGTCGCTTAATCCTTATCGACGAGCTACTTAGAATTTGTAGCACGCCTTGACACTCGTCTACTTAGAATTCAATCACATTAGAGCAGACACAGACGCAGAAAGTCGGGCCTGCAATAGTGATGATCATTACATTACATTACAGGAAGAAAAAAAAGAAGAAACGAGTACCGACTCTCTACGCGCGTTGGTATGCCTAATGTGGTCGAATGTAAACGACTTGTTGCTTGAGTTTTAATATATGAATTTCAACGGGTCACCCATCTCTATACTTAACACGTATCATATGATTTAATATATATCTCTCGATACTTGCATTACTTTACATTTATATCTCTTATACTCGTGTATTTATTATTTATACTCTTTGTTATTGGTTTTGGCCGTTGCTCGTCCGTAGTTGGTTTTTTTTTTAATCTATAATATATAGAATTAATTTTTCATCGTTATTGGCTCTTTTATCGACTACATTGCATAAATACGATATTAGAAAAATTGTAGCATATATATTATTATTATAGTGTGTTTTTAATGAATTTATCAATAACACGGGAGAGCTATATTGTGTTTTTGAACTCTGTACTTACTATCGTAAGTTCTTTGCATTACAAGCGGGGTGCGCGCAGTTTCCCGAGGATAGTCCATGCATACACATGACTGCAGCGAGACCGGCGAACTTGGGCGAGTCGGAGAGTTGAGAGAGAGAGAGAGAGAGTTTTATAATATTTACGTAGGAATTTACTCAATCAACAATTTCTCTCTCTGTCTCGCTCGCTCTCTTGCTAGCCTCTGTTTGTTCGCTCGTTGATGTATCGACTTTCCTGGGTAATTACATGCCATATTTCGCTGTGTAAGAGGAAAAGAAAAACTCGATCTATTAGTTTATATAAAAATTTCATTGGTTAGTTGAAACTTTTTTTCTCTTAGCTTTTATTGTTCTTGAACAGTGTGTAAGATATTTTCTATAATTTTACATAATACATATTTCATTGATCGCTCGACTCGTTACTGTGGTTATTTGTATAAAATTGAATAACATAAATAGACGAGCGAGATAGCCAGCGCTCATTATTTACCCGTATATATCGTTGTAAAACTAATTTATTTTTTATTTATTTCATTCCGCCTGAATTATATATAAAACGCTATACCTTACCAACATATTAATGCATCATTTGTGATTAATTTATTATTACATTGAAAACTATATCTTCAGTGTCTCTCTTGTTGCATCGAATATTTAGAATTCGTGCTGCGTGGGTATATAGTAGTAGAGAAGAGGATCTGCGTGGATGACTTTGAGCTCGAAAGTAATAGCGAGGTGCTTATATTATATATACGTACTTTCCACACACACACTGTGCTCTACTGCTGCTGTGGTGGTCCGCGCGCGCATAATCATCATCGACGCAGATCCGTCGCCCCGTAATACTTACTGGAATGCATAATTCAATTATCCATTTATTTTTCATTAGCTAATATCGCACGTGGAGAGCGTCGACGGGGGTCACTCTACCATAGTTAGCTAGCTTATATATGTGAAACTAATTATTTGTTTGATCAAGGGGTTATTATGCAGTTATCGTAGATGTGCATGCCTGTGCCACCAGCTGCAGCAGCAGCAAACTCTCTAAATCGTCGATTTACTCTCGAAATAACGCGCTATCATCGCCCTGTGTATAGGAAGACATTTTCCTCTGTATCGTGGCATTAAACATAAATGTACGTTTCGTTCGTCTCTTTACGACTTCATTTTCTACCAATTTTTTTTTCTTACGCTTCCTCGATTATCATCGAACTGTCGCTTGAAAATATCAGTCCCGCTGATTTTCCGGACAGCTAGGTCACATGATCGAAAATACACGTTCACTTTTGCAACTTTCGATCGGGGCAAAAGTTTCGATTCCCCATTGTTGTTGCGACTGATAAACACGGAGGAGAAAATAAATTCAACGTAGCGCGTGCCGAATTATTCCCGATTCGTCTTAGTCACACATTTCACTTTCTCTCGCTTGTGTCGGTGTTTTTAACCGAGACACAAGCGGGTTAACTAGATGTTGTACACGGCAATAAAGAATCCCGAAAAATGATCATTTCAACAAGATTCTTTGGCCACATAAGTATACACACCCAAATCTCGTTTGATCGTAATTTATTCGTAATATATTTTCTTGTCTGCATATCCACTTGACGACTCGTGTCTCTCGCATATTTTTGATTCGTGATGTATATCAAATGTTTACCAACACACGGAGCGGCGGCGTATTATCTCTCTCGTGAAGCATGGCTTAATTTTAAACCGAACTCTTGCCGCGTCTTAATTTGCTGTATCAGCCTTAGAGGCTGTGTATACACACATTACTTTCTCCTCTCTCGGCAGCAGCGTTGCTTGACAGAAGTCTCATTGATAGCCGGAAACCAGTGTAAAAATTAAAAGGCCACTCTCCGTAGTATAGTGCTTATCAGGAGTTTTTTTTATGTCACTGCTGCTGCTACTACAGAAACCGGAATCACGGATATCGAACCGAAAGAAATCGATTCACTCCGTATAGAGCCGAGCGGAGCTTAGCAGAGGAGAATAAATTAATCGCTCTCGTCGTGGATGTTAATGAAATCGTCGAATTAAATTGTTATTTCATTATGTACCCCCGATGCACAGAGAGTGCAAGTTACGATCGGGAGAGAGAATCATTGGTTTCGACAATGACGCACGGCGCGTAGTATGCAGCAGCATTCAGTGCACAATTGGAAAATTAATAATCAATGTCGTAATATTCTCCTCGCTTTGCTCGCTCGTGTATTATATATTCGACGTGGACGTGCAAAATTTCTTCGTCGAGCGATTTGGAAAAGTCGATTTGGAATGTTTGGCGAAATGAATAAAAAATCAAGAATCCGAGAGCACGCATACGTACAGCAGCAGGAAGAATATTTGGTCGAAGGTTTTCGAGCGTTCTCGTGCAGCAGCTTATAGGACCCTGACAATGGGCATACTCCTGCTCTACACTTGATACACACACACACACACGAACGTGTGTATAGCGTAGGTATACGTATGATCGAAGGGGAAAATTCTCGAAAGGCAATTCGCGCGCGAGAGAGAGAGAGCAAAAGCGAGCGAGAACGAAGGATATGGCGGTGTTGCCACGGGCAACAACGCGCTCCACTATATAGCCATAGCGAACAAAGAAAGACAGAGCCAAGAGAGAAGAGAGAGAGAGAGAGAGAGAGAGAAACCCCGTGCATGCACAGCGCGGCACGGGTATACTACTATACTATATATATATTGAAACGACGACGCGCAGATGGCTACAAGAACACGAGAGAGCGATTGCCGGAGCTAGCGAGGCGAGGCGAGGGACAACGAAACTTTAAACGCGCGCGGCGAGGCGCGCACACACACCAACAACACTCTGTACTTACTTTACTTTGCTGTTGCTTGCTGCTCGCCGCGGAGAAAGAGAAAAGCGAGCCACCGAGCGTGTGTTTTTGTGCCGCGCGCGGTGGCCTTTCCGTAAGCGCAGAGCGGCAGCGCAAATGTCAATTTACGAAAAACTGCAGCAGCAGTCGAGTTGGGAGTCGATCGACGACTCGCGTGCGTTGATGTATGTGTGTGCGTGTGCCGCAGCCTTGACGCGGAAGAAAGCGGAGTCGCGCCGAGTGCATCGTCGACGCATGCAGGACACCCACGCGCGTATATTATTATAAACGCATTTAAGCGGCGTGCTGCAGTGCGCTGCTGCCTCTAAGCTCGATCCTCGTGCTCATTTATTACTCGTATATATTATATGCCATATTCGCGCACGCCGCGATGAGTGAGAAAACATGGTATATATATGGAAGAAGAAAAAAAAAGAGAGAGAGAGAGTTCGAAGAACTGCGAGGCCGCACGTGCTTCCTCGGCCGCCGCTCGCAGAAAATATAGATATATGTATTTATATACACACACACTCGCTCACTGACTCACATGTATGAGTCTGTGTTTATATACTGTATATGTGTGTGTATACGCGCAGGCCGGCAGACAGATGAGGAGGAAAGAGTATATACATAAGAGTCAGTGCCGTCACTGCGACATGCTTCTCTGCTGCTCCATGCGTATTTGATATACTTAAACGCACACACCAGCCTCTGCAGCTTCTTCGCTGTTGCTGCTGCTGTGTGTGTCCTCACTGTCAAGTGGAATAAGAGCATTTGCTTGCCGCGCGCGCGATTATCAAGGTCGCAGCAGCAGTGTCGTCGTCGTCGTATATAAACTCCACCAGTCGAAGTTGACGACGTCGACGACTAGCCCTGATATAAACTCGTCTTACTTGCGCGTGCATCCGTGATCTTTTTCGCACGCACACGCAGACACACAATTGAACCTGTGTGTATACGTGGAGACAGCAACGTAAAAAAAAAAGGAGTAATCGATCGGAGAGGTTGTTGCCGAACGACGAGCGCAAAAATAAAGCGCGAGAGGAGACAGAGAGCAAAGACTTATTATTATATACTTTTTTGACCTACTTTCGATTCGCGATGCTCATTATATGTGTGTCTCTCGAATGATAATGGGTACCTACTCTCTCTCTCTCTCGTCGTTTGGAGTAAGTAAAGAGCGTCTTTTTTTTCGTGAGAGAGAGAGAGCAATTTTACTTACCCCCCACGCCGCGACGACGGCCCTTCGGGCGAAACAATCTTCTTTATGCCTGTGTTGTACGCGTTTATGCGCAGGTCGCAATATTAAAGTTAACTTATTTCTCTCTGCCGCGAGATGAACAACAAAAACGCTGCGATACAATGAGTGCACGTATTTTATTTTATAATTTATATCGATTTTATTCATGACTGTAGTTAAAATGAGCAAGTACAAATGACCAACTCTCTCTCTCTCTCTCTGGTTTCGGAGCGTAAATCATTATAAAATAAATAAACATTTTGCCACAAATTATTAATTCGATCGTCGTTGCCTGGAAAAGTTAGTGTAGTAGTAGCGTTTGGAAAATGTATACAAGTTCTAATAACAAGTTATGCAACAGGCAGTTACTCTATACCCCGCGATATATATACTAATACATAAACCAACACACCGAGAAACGCGATATATATACCGCGGGGCGGGCCGAGGAGGGAGATTGCACAACCTCGTCGTCGTCGTCGACGTTACCGGACTTAAACTCGCGCACCGAGACACATAATAGCGCAAACTTACGAATTTTTTTAATATATTTTCAATCTTCTCTATCATCTCGATGAGAGACACTACTTCTTTTTCGGCGGTGGACTCTTCACGATGCACTCGGAGGTATCTTGGCCAACTTCCTCGGTCGGCTTGCCTTCCGCGTCGAGCATTCGCTCGCCTCTCATCAAGCGATATCGATTGTCCAGATGTATGCAGGGCTTCCAGTCGTACGTTTTCATCCACTATAGATGCGCCACCGCCGTCGCCAGGAATGAAAAAAACACAGAGAACAGAAAAAAAACAGAGCACGAATACATCAATGTTATGCATACGCCTTCAGTGATAAATGTGTGTATATGTGTGTGTGTGTGTACGTCGAAAAAAAAACGTAAAGAGAGAGGAAAAAAGGACCAAAAAGGGAAGAAATGATACGAAAGCTCTCTAGCGCGTGATGAGAATAAAAAAGGGCCTCTCTCGCTCTGGTATCTATACACGAGACTAGCGTAAATGTATCGATTTCCATTTGGAATTTTTGTAAAAATATTTACGAGCACACGCGTCTCGCGCTAATGCATACGTATATAGCAGCGGCGTGGATAGGATACATGTATTTTTCCAATGTATGCAAAAAACGCTTGCGAGAGAGCAGCAGCGCCACTAATGCGCGTGAAAGTATTTTTTTCGACGATTGTGTAAGAAATGGAAAAAAAATAATAATAAACGTCCGGACTGCAGCGGCAGCAATTCGTTTTCTCATGCACTTCGATTGGATTAGAAAGTCTCTTGGGTAGTCGCGGCGATCTCTCGATCTCTGTGCAGCAATTGTCGAATGTCCGCGGTGAAAAAAAGAAAAAAAAAAGAAACGAATCGAGTTCGCGAGCTAATCCCGCGCAAACATGGATATACAACAGCGGATAGATGTATAATGATTGTATGCCATCCGATGGAGCGCCGCGAGTCGTCGTCGTCGTCTATTTTGCCGTGAAATAATAATGAACTAATCGATGGAAACGAAGAAGAAGACGCGTATCATTATTGTACGCTTCGCATCGATGCTCGGCAATATAGCTAGCTCGAGCACACTGAACGGTTTTGATCCGAACGAACGTTTAGCAGCAGCAGACGTATAGATGGGAAATTTCCGTGCGCAATGGATATAGATATATACGTATATTCCTGTTTTCCCATTGCCCTCTCCGAAAACTTGTCATCGGAAAATCTGTATATAGCAGAGAGACTCGGAGAATCGCAATAGCAGCGGAGTTTGTAAACGTAGCGCATGTGTATGTATGTATGTATACATAACGTAATACTATCCCGAACTCTGTGCAAGTGAGAGAGAGACAGAGGGATAGAAATGCATGTATCGACTTGAAAGAGCTCGTAAGCGGCTTGTGCCTCACCTTCTCTGCCGCCGCTGCTCCACATATATATATAATCGATGTGCCTGATACGACCTCGTACGTAATAAGCTTCTCCTCCGTCTCTCTCTCTCTCTCTGTCTGAATTATTGACAAATTCATGCCAAGTTTTCGATAAAAGCTCGTGTTCTCGCTTCTCTCCACTCGTATCCTCGATATTTTCAGAGCTCGGGCTCCTTTTCTCAGGTGAGGATTCTCAGCACGAGCGAAAGTATAATCGCTTTAAGGGATGCGTAGACTCACGCACGCACACCTACCCACCCACCTACCTACACATATGCTTATACACTTTCGCGCAACGACGCGAGTATACAGGCAGAGGAAGCCACAAAATAAAAGCGGATGCGTGTGCTGCTCTGCGTACACACGTCTGCCGCCGCCGCCTCGTCGTGTAAGACTCGGCATTATTATATGTATATATGTAGAGAGTCGGGGGTGTGCGTGGGTGGCAGTGCCGCGCTTCGCTGCTGTAGCTCTGCGTGCGCGTGCGAGCAAGCGTCTATATGGCCGCTGGGGATAATGCAGATTATATAAAACGGAAATGCTGTATAAAATGTATCGTTACCATCTCTCTCTCTCTCTCTCTCTCTCTCTCTCTCTCTCTCTCTCTCACCTACTATAATCGTGCCGTGCATGCGTATATACCACGAGCAAATGATACGAGAGCCCGTGTAGTGCTCAGGCACACGCACACACACACTCGTACTATACTACGCGCGCAAATCTAATACCAAACCATTTCTGCGCTTGCAGAAAGCTGTTATATGGATGGTGTAGTGCAATATGTAAAAGCACCTGGGCGCTTCTCTCTCTCTCTCTCGATTTTTGCCCAGCATCGCAATTCTCGTATAATGATAATAATGATGATAATAATTCGTAACGAGAGCTACAAATGCGCGGGCGAGGATGATTAAAATACCGAGAACGGTAGTCATCAGGCGTTCGCGGCATCGAGGGCGGTCAATTGCGAGAGAAAAATAGAGGAGGAGGAGGAGGAGGAGGGCTCCCCCTATTGTATTATCCAAGAGCCGATGTAATGTATATAACCCGAGCTGCGCAGCTACTACTATAGAGTCTTCGCAATATAGAAGAGATAGAGGTTCATCGGCCACGGCACACACTTACACACTGCTGCAGCTCACGCTCAGGCGTGTCAGGCATTATCTCTCCTCGCGAATTTACGGTTTCTCGGTCGTAGTCGTAGTCGTCGTAGCAGTTGCCGGTGATGTACAGCTCGCGAGGAGGTTTCCAGCTCTCTTTCTCTCGGTCTTGGATTCTATGTCTCTCTCTTTCTCGGCGTGGGGCTTCGTGCTACGAGTCAACGCACGCCCGAACTCTCGTATGTAACACACAGACAACGCCGACGCACCAATTATTGCGCAAGCGACGATATATGTACTACTGCTCCGAGTGTGTGTGTGTGTGTGTGTGATATACCTGCACTCGTTCTTCTTCGCCTCCTCCCTTACTACTACTATACTATACTTGCCACCAAAGTGTCGAGGCTAAATCGAATTAGTGCCGACGACGACGAAGAAGCCCCGCGCGCGCATTTGTACCCCTAGAGGAAACCCCAAAGCGTCGTAATCCAAGGTGTGCTGCTGCTGCTGCTGCTGCTGCCGTTAACTTCGACCAAAAATGCAAAGGTCTTCCTTGCTCGACTGTTTCCTTTCCACGATTCTCCGTTCTTTTCCCTTTTTCTTTGTTTCGAGGCGCGCAGAGCAACTTTTGCCGACTGCGTTGCAAACTTTACACCCAAAATCTAGTTTGCAGTACATTTCTGCTGAATTTATGCGATACGATGCCGTAGCTGCTGCTGCTGCTGTGCTCAGTCGCCCTCTCTCGTCAAACGTATTATGTAAATAATTTCTCTCTCTCTGTCGTTTATACTAGTGTATAAAACCACCTCGTGCAGAGTAACAGAGAGCAAATATTCCCATGGGTCTAATATTGGCACTGGCAGTATAGCAGTGCAGTTGCCTGCCACTGCTTATAATATGCATTTCTCTCTCACTGACGAATCGATACCTGCCGCGCGCAGTACTGCAGCTATATTTGAATCTCCTCTAAACGCGCGGGTAGCGCGCGTTATGCACCTGAGAGCGTTCCGAATTCGCCTTTCATAATGTGTAACACAAAACACATAGTAAACGGATACGCGGCCGCGTGTACACGCCCGAGCCTCGTGTTGTTGCTGCTGCTGTGCCTTACTCATTTTCATCCGCATTGATTTCATTCTCTCGCTTGTGACCTTTGGCAACAATCAGTTTTTGATTACTCATCGTCGTCCTGCGTCTGCCGATCGATCGATACACACGTAGAGCGAGAATATAATACGCCTCGGAGTCGAATACTTTGGCTCGGGGCTTTAATGGGGCCGATTATTCCGGCACGAAGCTCTGCGGAAGACAATGAGCGTGAGAGGCCTTCTCTCCGTAATATATATAGCGCGCGCGCGTGTGTGGTTGAAGAATCTCGAGCGTGGGCAAAAAAAGGAAAGAAGGAAAAAATTGGAGCAACGTCGAATTTCCGAATATATACGAGAGATGTGCGCGCACCGAAGAAATTATACGTTATAGCGTATACAAGAATTGTGTGTGTGGCACAAGCGGCTTCGAGCCGGCGGCGGCCACAGCGATGACTCTTCGGGTCTACCACGGGAACTAATAAAACTTCAACTCGCGCGTCGCGCACACAATTGTTGCATTATACATCGCAAGCTGCGCCCGACTGCCTGACTCTGTTTGCCTGCATGAAAATAGAATATCTCAGCTTTCAAAAGTCGTCCAGATGAGAAGCTGTTGCGCTCGCGTCTCGTATAAACTCGCAAAAGTATGCGATGTGTGTGTGTGTTTGTTGGTTTTGTGTGTTTGAACCTGCATTGTGCGCCTAAATAATTTACCTAAGTAAAAGGCAAAACACGTCGAGGATCGAAATGAAATTTTCTGACGAACGTGCGGCGAAATTCGCAATCGAGAACCTCTCGAACGTATAGCCGCATTAATTTTCTATATCGATATATCGCTATACGAATTGCGACCAGTTGCTAACGCGCCAGGTAGTACAGTTTGATTCCTCCAATTCGTTCTAATGGCCGAGGCATTAAATCGGCCTTTTGACCCAAGACACTTCTGGCTTCTCTCGATGATCAGACGGAAAATGGCTCTTTCTCGTTTCTCTCCCTCTCTCTTGTACGTCTCGTATTTAGCACTGTCTATGTGCACCTCCACCACTCAGAAACCGGGAGGGATGCAATCGACTCATTAATCCGGAGCAATTTCCACTTGGCCTCTCGGAATATACTGTTGCTGAAAAAAAAAATTAATTCTCTGCCTCTCTCTATTTCTGGCAAGTGCAGCTATTAGCCGCCCGAAGTAAGAGAGAGAAAAAGAGACGATATCCAATCTAGCCTCGAGTGAGAGAGAGAGAGAGAGAGAGAGGAGTGAACGATTTTCTAGCTGCGTCAGCTGTACACGCGCTGCGGAGGTCGAGAAACCATTTTTCAAAGACCTTTCGATAGTCCATATAACACAGGGTGACACATAGTCCAGGGGGCGGGTGAGCACGGGATGCAGAGGGAGGGAGGGGTGCTGCATGCGAGTAGGTTTTCTTGCTCTCTCTCTCTCTCTTCCTGCGTGCGTCGCGTCCGTGTAGCGTGCGAGAGAGCAAAAAATATAAGAGCGCTTCGACGGTTCCTGCAAGTTTCGATTTCAGCCCCGGCGGTGTACACGGTATACCCCCGCCGTCGTCTTCCGGAAATATCAGTTTCTTTCTCCGCGTGTGCGAGAGAGAGAAATATTCGCATGGGTTGCTCCGAGTGACCGCGACTGATTGACGTATACGCGTACGCGCGTAATCGATAATCGACGCTCGTTTGCGGCCGAACGAAAAAATTTACCTCCCCAAATGAAAAAAAAGAAGAAAAGGAAAAGCTAGCAGCGAGACGGAATTTTCAAATGTACGTGGATTCAAACTCGGACACGTTTTATATTTCCATTCATAATTGAATCGCGGAATGACTTTCTGCGAAAATTTTCCTCGAGCTGTGTGAAAAGTTTTTGAAAATTGAAATTAATAAAAGTAAAAAAGAAACGATTAGATGGAGAGAGATTTTCGAGTCGGACCCCGCGACGAACGACCACCGATAGATGCTTGGGAGACTGCTGCATTTTTCCCAAGCGATTAACTCCGCTGCGCGATTTGCGATGAAATGCTTTTACATGCGGACCGATATATAGAACGAGAAGGCGGATACCAGCAAATATTCTTGACTTGACAAAATCGTGATAATACATATTTTTGACATCTAGTTATTGGGTGCGCGTAGTTTAAAACGTATTCAACATCGATTACTTAGCACAATTTATGATTTCCAATATTAACACTAGCTGCCCTTGAGAAAAATTTAGATTTTTCTATTTGAATTTCAGTATAGTCATTGCAGATCTAACAAAAAGATCCTTTGATAGTGTTTACAACTTCTTACGGTATATATCTACCTATAGTTTGACAGTTTTGCGAATAAATAATGGAAACGTCATTTGGCGAGCTTTTTGTTTTTCCCTTCTCTTTGTCACTCTTTCTCTTTACAACTCTGCATATTAATAGCCTTGTCAGATGTAAACTTTCTTGTGTCCCTTATCGCATACTTTTATGTAAGTTTGTCGCTGTCTCTTACGTTAAAAATCGAAAAAATGCTATACCGTTGATAATATTATGATCTACTACATCGCTATGTGGCATGATGCGTTCGTATACACGTTTATTCACGTACTCAATTTAGCACATAACGAACATATAGAAATTCATGTTGTGTGTGGGAAATGAATTCTAACGTTAGGATATATCCCTCTTTTCCTCGCTTTATCTCTCGCTCTCTTCCGATCCGATCGATTTTTTCACCTTTATGCACATCGCGTCTAAAACAAGAAAAAAAACAAAGAAACGAGGTACGTGCCAACAAATATCGAGTTATAATACCGTGCCGCGGCTGAATCGACGGTTTTTCCAAAAATGTCCGCATTCGAGCGGCGTAGAGCGCGGAGTAATCTCTGCACGAGAGAGAGAGAGAGCAGCGCGTGTTTTACGATCGCGCGGTTATATCCTTACGGCCAAATGTTATTCCGCGCATTTTTTCGCGAACAACCTCGAGGAGAGGAAAAAGCGCAGCAGCGAGCAATTTACAGAGAGAGAAGCGGGCGAGCGCGCGAAGAGAGTAAAAGAACCGCTTCGCATCGTCGCCATCGTCGTCCGTGAGAGGTGAACAACAACGAACGAACGAACAAAAAAAAAGTAGACTGCACTCGTCTGTCGTCGTCGCGTATCGCGTTTTACGCGGGGGGCGAGGCGCGCCGAAGGAGGGAAACTTGGAGAAAATGAAGGCGAGATGCACCGAGCGCGACTCTCCCGCGCGAGACGCGAACCGAGCGCAGCGCAGTACAGCGAAGAAAGGAATACACATACACGCGCGTACCTATACATATATTTTACGAACAAAAAACGGAAGTGTCTGCGCCGCGCCGTGGCTCTCCTCTCTCTCTCTGCCTCGTCTTTTTTGCTGTTTTTCGCAATCGCTTAAAAAAAAAAAGAAAAGGCGATGAGAAAAGATACAACAGTCTTTCTCCTTCTCGCACTCAATCTGTATATCTCTTTCTCTCTCGCTCTCGACTGGCTACCCGTCGCAAAAAAGATCACTAACAATTAGGTGTGCAGAAAAAAGCCCCAGTAGTAGATTGTGACTATGTATACAACCTAGGCTTATTCATTTTCATTTTGTTTTGTCGTTTTTTTTGTTATACACTCAACTATATTATATTATCGGCTTTATTTTAATTTTCATAAACATAATATAGAGAGTAGGATATCTTTCATCTGTTTGTTCTTTGTTTTTCAACGAAATCGTACAGAGATCGTGATATGTTGTAGCTCTTTATTGTTGCCCTGTTTTCACTCCCTTTTTTTATCTTACATAACGTAATTGGGTCCTCGTTTTTAATAACTATCTGCCTATATATAGTGTTTAACCAGAGGTATAACATACATACAGATTTTATTATGTATGAATCTAGATGTGTATATCTGTAAAAGCGTGTAAAAGCGATTTCGATGTGTTGCTTAATTATTATACTTTATTGTATTGAAACGGTACTTTTTTATCGTAAATAAGTTCGATTTGTAAGTGGTATTCATTTTGGCAGAACGTATACCAATTGGCACTAACCCTTTTTTTGCATTTCTTTAACCATTTGTGCACGATGATGAATTAATTGTTCATTATTATACTTTAATTTTAGTCGAAGTCGTCATGAAATAACAAATCATATTGAGATATTAAAAACTAAACAACATGTAGCCTCGCGACCTAGTAGGAGTTTGTCTCTGTATAAAATGTAAAAAAAACAAAACAAGTTCTCTCATATTTTGGTTAAAAATCTTTTGTTTTTGTCTTCTGTTACTTCCAAATGATTCCGTAGGACGACAAGGATGAGGAGCGAAAAATGCCGGAAGGTCGATTGTCGAGTAACGTCCTTTTTGTTAGAGAGGGAACAGAACTGCGGTCCCGGGGAGTAAAGAGAGAAGAGAAAACACAATCCGGCGACACAAAATTTTATTCGCAAAAACGTCACTTCATAGATAACGTCGAGCATATAGGGAGAGAGAGAGAGCAGCGGCAGCATCAGCATGTATTTGTGTTATTATTGAGACAAGAGAGGCCAGAGACAGAGAGAGCCTGAAAACTCTCAGTTTATCCTCCTTTCTCTCTCACTCTCTCTCTTGGGCTCGTTCAAGCTCTCGTGCGTGCGTGCAAACAACACGTGTGTGCGTCTCTCTTTCTCTCTCGCTCGCTCACTATCGCACACAAGCATCGTTTTATAACCAAGCCAATCTCTATGACGTCCGTCATTAAAGGTAGACACATCCCCCCGACAAGAAAACTCTCAGTCGGCGGAGCCAATCGTGTACTCGCATTGCAGGTAATGTCTATCTCTCTGTCTACAAACATTTGCTAAAAAAAAAGCAACCAGTATTATATAAAACAATGTGTTCATTTGTTTCTCGAATTCTTTTTTTTTTTTCTTTAAAGTATATCAAGTGTTGTGTTTCGTGTATTACATGTCGCCAGTATTCAGTTTAGTCAAGCTCTAGTTTCCATAAACATATTTATAATACAAGGCAGTTTGTTGCATAATAAATATCGCTCTTACGCGAAACATACTATAATACCTGTAATGGTCAGTATACTTTAGAGGATAGATTTAGATAACGTAGGTGAAAGTTTAAAAATTCCTCAACATGGCCTGAAGGGCTGTTTTATTAATTGAGTTTAGTCATCGTCTCATTCTCTAACTCGTGCTTACAGTTTGAGTTAATTATTACTAGACGGATATGGTTTTTCTCCTTTGTTACTTGAAAATAACCCCTAGGTTATTAGAGACTTCTTCCTTTGAAAAGCTCAAAGTAGCCGACTGATAACAGGTGATCTTTAAATTTATTTTTTATTTTTTAAAGTAATAAAATTACTAAAACGTTTTTTTCGTAGAGCTGGAAACTTTTTATCGTTTTCAATTCATCAAATATTAAAAAATATGAATTTTTGTCTATTGTTTTATTGAACATAGTAAATTTGGTAGTTTTTAAAATAATAGTTAGTTCTCAAATTTTATCAAAGATAAACAATACTTCGTAAATTAGAATCAATCGAACAATAGAAATCATCCTGATTTTTCAGTAGCAATTAGTTATAAAAATGTTTTTAAAACAATATTTTGATTGATTTGATTGCTAGAGAAGTTAACTTGAAAAATTTTAATCATAATTAAAACTGCATTTTAAAGATAAATTGAGAAAATTAGCGATATTTTAATCTATACAATTTTCTTAGTGAAGGAGATGGCGAAGTCAGTCTAAAAATCGAATTTTCAATCTCCTCTGAAACTTTTCCTGAATATTTTTTTGAAAAGCTCTCTTTATTTTGATATAATTTAGGGCCTTTCGAGAAATGTTCAGTAGAAGTTTCAGAAAATGGAATAGAAAATTTGATTTTGGGCCGACTTCGCCACCCCCTTAAGCGTAAACGCGAGCTCGAAAGATTCTTTAATAAAACAACTTTTTAAACCAATGAAAAGTTTTACATTCTGAAAGAAGTTTCCAAGTTTATCCTATTACAAGTTTTGTTTTAATCGTTTTAAGGATTTTTAGGTTAATCTTGAATTCCGTTAAAGCCAGCTTAACGCTCTTTAGTTAATTCTCGAACCGCAATTCTAATATTTTCTCCATTCAGCGAGTTTCCTTGAAACTCGAATGAGTCTGGCTTCTCTCTTACACACATTTTGGTACTTGGACCATAAATCCCGTTAGTTTCCTAATACGGCGGACTCGTCGAACTTTAACGGCAATTATGATTCTTATCGCGTCCTCCATACCTGAGAATTCTGTTATCAAACAATGAGACTCTCTCTGGCCGTCTTTTGTGCGAATTTGTGCAGACGCGCGCGGGGTCGTCGGATGGCTCTCTCGTGCACTCTGTATTACATCGATTTCAGTAGCTTCGTGATAATAATAGCGAAGTAGTAGCGGAGTTATCGATTGCGAGCCCCCCGAGAGATATTTAATCTAAAATTACATCTTTCGTTGTTGATAGGGCAACTCGTGCCATCGTTACTCTTACTATTTTCCGATGAATGTGTAAAAATTTCCACACTCGATAGGCATATTTGTTAGATTGTTAGTAAATTTTATTTTCCATTTCTATCCTCGTTTACGACTAAAATCGATATTGCACTGTATATATAGCTGCAGCGTCTTTTTGTCGCGTTAAAGTAGGGGTCGCTCTTATCATCCGATCATAACGAAGCTCATCGTGGATAAGGCTCTACAGGTTTCTGTATTACCAATGGATGATAACTCATTGATCGTTACTTTTCTTCTAGTTTATTTTTATGCAGCTATTCTAATAGTAGCATAGCGATATTTAAAATGTTGTTTAAACTTTAGTATTTAGTATTTTGCTATTTACGTAGTACATGAAAAAAACTCGATCAACTATATCTACAGAATAATGAAAATTTATTTATAAAATATGGATTTTAGGTTTTCAACATCAAAGTAATTATACAGTCAGTTAGTTTAATGATTTATTTGAAAAAATCAGTTTATATAGTACAGACATGAAAAATTACGGTGGTGAAAGTACAGTAAAAAAATAAGACTCGTGAGTGGACATGCGACACATCGATATTGTATATAAACTAACTCTATGAAAAATACTTAGAATTTAAAAAATGGCAGTGCGTTGTCGTGAAATTTCGTAAAATACGGCCATCGATAAAACTTATCTCAATGTTGTCTAATACAACGTTTAAAGCGCCACACAAATTACCTATTACATGGCAATACATAAAAAGACCATATAATCGTATTTCTTTACATAAGTTACTAACAACAAAATTAATAACTTTTAAACTACGGTGTTGTTGAAACTATGATATATCGACTTTGCTAAGTAATTAAATATAACTCTCATACATTCACGAAAGTCTCGACGACCAAAAAGTTGAAATCTCTCGGAGCTTTTAATTATTACCCAACTTTCTTTTCTTCCTGTTCTCTCCTGTCATTGGGATAGCAGCAGCAGCAGCAAACGTCAGTGGCAGAGAAAACTTTCGGGGGTTTTTCGCTTACTTCCACTGTTTCTTTTTTTTTTTTAAATCTTTCTTTGCAACGCATTCTCCTCGTTTTGTCACTCTTTTATATTATATGTATTATACGGCGCGCGGCAACGGTGGTACGAAAGGCAGGCAGGCAGCACGTCACTTGCACACACAGTGAGAGAGAGAGACGACTGGGAAACATTTTATACAAGTTTACATAACAAAAGCTCTCCGCGTCCTGCGCGCAAAACCCGAACGAAACGAGAAGAATAAAAGGAATAACTGTATCCGCGTCTTTTTGTCTGCGTGTGCGTGAAGTAACGTGATGTGAATTAAGTGTCATTGCCACTGCCAAGCAGCAGCCGCAGCATCAGGAGTATTCGAGAGAGGGTAGTGGTAGTAGTCTTGGCGATATATATGCATAAATGAACATTCGTTCGTCTAAAAGGGAAAGCCTCGCTGCTGCTGCGCTTGTGTTATACGTTATATTATAAGCACCAGGCGGCGCAGTGGCGGCGGCGGCGGCCCACGCCACAGTGTCGACATCTGACCGCTATGACCTGAATGACGGTCGGTGTGTTGCCGGTGCTTACGACCCCTCGGAAGACTTCTACTGTATATACAGCTGCGTATACATACCGAAGGCAGCGGCGGTGGCGGCGCGCCCCCCGACGCTCTTGCAAACAACATCTTTCTCTCTCTCTCTCTCTCTCTCGTACGTACATAGCTACGTGCAGAGAACTCCCTTGCAATGTTTCGCTGCTGCGAAATTGTGTTCACGCGATATCCTCCCCCGCTGCCGCCCCCCATAACGAATGCCTTCCCTTGAACGGCCGTCAGGAGCCGAATTGATAAATCGACGATTTTTCGAACGTTAAAAGCCCCCGATCTGCTGCTACTACTTACTACTAATACTGGCTACTACTACTGCACATACGGCTTTTCGCCACCGCGGTCACGAGATGTATCACGCGAAAACGTAATTTGGCACGACGGAGTCTCCTCGATTTTTCGTGTCCCTTTCTATCTTTCTCTCTTTGGTCGAGAATAATATATAGAGCCGTCTATAGAGTAGACCATCCCACGCCAGCACACGGCCGCCTTTATGATCGCGTTGTCCTACTTGGCAATCGACGTAGACGCCCGCCCGAGAGAGAGAAAATGAGAAGAAAAAAAAAAGAAAAAGAGAAAAAGAAATAAAGGTTGATTCTCGCGCAGCTGAGCGCCGCCGACAATCCTCGTGCTGATTTCACATTTCTTTGGCTGCCCGCTACTACTGCCGCACATACACACACTCCCACGCACCGATGAATCTTTAATTATTTGGCCAGGCTAGATGCGACGCGATCATGCGACGAGATTCGCGCAGATTATGTGGTACGCGTGAAATCCATCGTTGTGTGTGTGTGTGTGTGCGAGTGTCACCGCTGCTCTGCACGACGATGTATAAAGCTTTAATTGGATCGAAGAAACGCGAGAGACCCCAATTCCGATGGTGACAAGCAGCCCAGCAATGTTGCCGCGCCTGACTCGCTTTGCTCGCCTCGCGATAGAAACCAGACGTTTATCGATTATATCAGGCAACTAGTACTGCTGCTGCTGCTGCTGCTGCTTCTGCTGCCTGACGCGCGCCAAGTTATATAGTAGTAACATAAACTCTCTCTCTCTCTCGGCTCTCTACGGCATCCCAGACAAATTCGGACGAGTAATATCGATCTTCTCGCGGCGAGAGAGACAGACAGAGAGAGAGAGAAAAAAGAGAAGCGGCAAGCATAAGAGCTTTTATATGTACCAGTTATATCGATGACGGATGCATTTATGAATTATATATACGTGAGCTTTCTCTGTGTCTGTTATAAATGTATGTATGTATGTATGTGTCTATGCGCGCGCGTTTATATCGTTTGCATGCGACTACGGCGGCGGCGGCGGCCCTTGTTTGATCATGGATCGCCGCTTTCATTATTGCAGCAACCCCTCCGGTTCGCAACGAGAGAACGAGACAACGAGCGAGCCAGCGAGAGATGATTTCGTTTGCGAGCGCCCAAAAGTACGTGTCGGGCTCTTTAATTATCGAAAACTCGATTGTACGAAAAAAAAATAAAACCCCGGGCCCGTGGAAAATTACTCATTACTGATTTTTAGCCTGGCTGCTGCTTGTTTCTTCGCGTAAAAGAAAAAAAAAGGCCAAAAGCTCCGCAGGCTATGTTTTTTTTTGTTCTCTCTCTCGTCTCTCGGTTCTGATTCAGGGCCGCGAGCTTCAACATATAATAATAATAATAGTACCCACACTACCAAATGGATTTCGCATTGGTTGGCCGCTTTTCGCTTCGCAGGAGCGCTACTACTACTACTGCTACTACTACTACTACCACTACTACTCTTGCATATAATCAAGCCTACGCCCACATTTTTCTTTTTTCTCTCGCTCTCTCCCGGACTGCCTCTTTCTTACGCCCGCGCCCGCGAGACCCCGTGCGCACAATAATGTGCAGCAAAAAAACGTATAAAGAATCGAGAAGAAAGAAAGAAAATTATCGTGTTAGTCTCGCTCGGGCAGCGGGCCACAATGATTTCGAAATCAAATTTATCCGCGCGACAATGCACGAAATATACATAAAACAAATGGCATGTGCATACCTAATAACGCAGGTAATGCGCGTAGTAGTATACGTACACGTCCTGGCAGAGGAAGCATCTCAAGAGCTTTTTGCGCAAAGTTCAAAGTGGGCCAAGAGTCGATTGTGTGCATGCATGCGACTAGTTCCGTGGATTCGTTCTCGTTCTCTCTCCGTCTAACTCACTCGTCCTCCCTCTGCTCGCTTCATCTCTCTTCTACTAGAGACATTATACGCGCGCACAGGAAGAATAAGGCGTATTATCCTTCGGCGATGTGTACATCCCCCTTTTTGCCTGCGCTCGTCGTCGTCGTTCGTGTACGCGTTCGGGGAAGGAAAGCTTTTGCTTCATTACACGATCAGCCGCACTCTCTCTCTCTCTCTCGCGTCTATATAACATGTAGGAATGTGTATGTATTACGCGTGTGTGTATGTCTATGTGTGCGTGTGCGCGTGCACGCGTATAGGGGGTGACCGCCAGAGAGAGTGAGTGAGCGAGAGAGAAAAAGCTTCAAAGCTGCTACTGCCGCGCCTTTATCGACCCCCCTCCCCTCTTGCTCTTGCCATTATACACAGTATATGTACACGTATACACACACACACACACACACACACACACACACACACACACGGATGCTAAATTTTCAACGCGCTCCGCTGAATCTCCTTCCCTCTCGCTGAAATATGCCAACTGTAATGGGATTATTCGCGTAACGATAGGCGCGCGCAAGCTTGTTAAAAGCTCGGGCGAAGTTGAGCACACGACGACAACAACAACAAAAAAAGAAGAAGAAGAAGATGAAAATAAAAATAATTTCGAAGAAGAAGAATGAATGCCACGACGATAGATGCACAGAGAGAGAGAGATACAGGTTAAATACCTGCACAAGCAGAAAATTCTTGCGCCGAGAGTTCACGCGCGCACACATTTTACTTTTCATTGGCTTCGCATGGGCTATAATTTAATGTGTACTCAACCACCGCGATATTGCACAGTTACCTCCATCTTTCTCTTCTACTAAATATATATATATACTACTACCACTACTGCTACTACAGTTGTGTGCAAGTGTGTATGTGTGTGAGAGAGAGAGTAAAGCGCTTCCTCTCTCTCTCTCTCTCTCTCTTGCTCTTTCAACCACCCCCTTGGTCGCGAGCGAGAAAGAGCCGTATATATGTGTATACAGCAGCAGAGCGCGCCTCTCCGTCTGGTTGTGTGTGCTGGGTGCTCTGCTGTGTGTGTGTGCTGGTGGAACGATCATATTCCACGAAAATCGACCGTGTGCTGGTGTGTGCCACGAGCTAAAGAGAGACAGAGACAGAAAGCCCCCATTCTCTATCTCGCTCTCTCTCTCTCTCTCTCCCATTCGCGTCAGGGCTTGCCTTTCTCTGTCTCTCTTTCTCTCTCTCTCTCTCTCTCTCTCTCTCGTTCGCTTTTCCCATTGGGATTTGTGCGAATATTCGTCTGCGTGCATGTGTGGGTGTCTGCGGATGTGTGTGGGTGGTGGTGTGTACGTGTGTGGTAATGTCGATGCACTCACCCGCTTCTCCCCTTACATATACATCTTTCACGCTATTTCTCTCTCGCTCTACACTCGTGTTATATTAACGTGCGATCGTAAAAGCAACAAAAAAAATGTAGAAAAAACTATACAAATTTTGCTGGCTACTTTTTTTGGACACACAAGATTTATCAACACACTTTTTTTGTTGGACGTTATCCTCGTCGACGATCGGTGCAGGCGACGACGACGACGACTCTCGAAGATCAGCAGCAGCCTCAGTAGTCCCGCGTTGAATAATACACGAGACAAGGACAATGTCCCGACACACCAGTAACACGGAAATATCGTACTGCTGTGACAGGACAATATCCCTGTAGTCGTGTGTCTCCTTAGCCGTAGTCGTGTCGAGTGCTTGCAGATGACGATGACGATGATCCTCTCCTTTATGCTCCGTGTCGAGGGAGATACAAAAGCACACAATACAGAGCAGCAGCCAAAGGCAAAAAGTTGCGTTGCTCGATCTGAGAGCAGCACAGCGAGCTTTTCCGGACGTGTGTGCGGTAGAGAGGTACACTTGCGATGTACTACGGATGCGAGAGACGACTCGTTTTTTTTTTTTTTTTTTGTTTGCGAATAATATCACGAGACGAGAAACGACGAAAGAAAGAGGCTGTGCTGTGCTCGGGCAGCAAAAGCCGGCAGTGCTGCAGCAGCAGCAGCCTCTATTATATCGAGCGAGCAGTAGCAGCAGCAACACACCCCGAAAGCCCTGTGAGAGAGTCGCGAGCGCGCGGGCGCGGGGCACAAGAGCAGCAGCAGCAGCAGCAGCATACAACAGACAGAGAGGCGCGCGCGAGAGAGATACGACAGAGATCCGGATTTGCGGAAGGTAAAGACGACGAGCGAGCTTGGGGTAGTATACGGAGAAGACAAGCTTCCAGCTCGAGCTTCCCGACAGCACTGCTGCGCCTCACTTGTACCTCTCGTTTTTACCCGGGGGTAGTGGGTATACAGGCAACACAGCAGCAGCGGCAGCAGCAGCCCGGCGCACAGAGAGAGACAGAGACAGACAGAGAGAGAGAGAAAGAGAAAGGGAGATAGAGAGAGTCACCCGCGCAGTCGTGTTAGGGGTTGTACCGCTGCTGCGCTCTGCGGCTCGTTTCAGCCAGTGGCTGCTGCTGCTGCTGCTGCCGCTGCTAGTGGTGGTAGTGGTAGTGGCAGCAGCAGAGAGAGAGAGAGAGAGAAAGAGAGACAGGCAAAGCAACCCCCAAGCCGTCGTAGTCGTGCGATAGAGCGAGACAGCGCCAAGGTATATTGATCCAATGTGTTGCTCTCGCTCTCTCTCTCTCTCTCTTTTTTGAAGCAACGCTCGCTCGCACGCACACATACCACGTACTATACATACACTAATACCAATGTATATATCTGCTCGCTCCGTAGATATATATGTATGTGTGTGTATGTACAAGTAATGTACTCTGTGCGCTTTTCTGCTACTACTCCACTTCCTGTCTTGGAGCGACGAGCCCGATGAAGCTTCCTCGCCTAGACTCCGCTGCTGCTGCGCGTGGCCCGTGTGCTTCGATGTACTACTATATGGATATATTCCCTGTCACCCTCTCTCTCTCTCTCTCTTTGGTTATTCTTTCTTTTCTATTAGCCTAGCGAGCGAATACATAAGGAGCTTTCTCAACAACGATATCCTCGCGTCGGAGAGGAGCAGAGAGGCGCGTGTATATAATAATAATAATACAGCGCTAGCGGAGAGAATGCCAAGGATTATCCCCCCATGACCCGTGCAAGCCCGTGTCGGTGTCCGACTAATGGCCATTCGTGTGTCGTTTATTGCGATTATTGTCGTCTGCTCTCGTCGTCGGAGTGTCTCTGCGGTCTCTCAATATAGTAAATAACGACGGCATAAAGCGATACCGGACGGATAACTTTGGCGAGAGGCGAATGATTATGACATTTTGTGTGCCGGTTGGTTGGTTGGTCGGTTGTTGTCCTCTTACCTTGAGGGTCGGAGGGTCGCGAAGATCGATGAATTTCGGCTCCGACGGTATCTCCCAGCGTGGCAGGTCCTTGTTGCTGAATCTGTCAGGAGAGAGAGACGAAAAAAAAAAAGATTAAAGACTGAAAGACACAGCTTCGTTTCATTATCATAAAGCTCGCGCGCGCGCGGCTTTATACTACTACTATACTACTTCTTTATGCCCCGCGCAGAAGAGCATATACAATATGCATTATATCGATTTTAGTTTAGGCAAACTTTTTAAGCCTTGCATGCTTGACATTCGCGACACATACTAAACGTGCCTCGCAGTAAACGAGAATAAGAGAGCGAGCGAGAGAGAGAGAGAGAGAGAGAGAACGGCTAGAGTGGCATAATGGAATTTTTTTAAGATAAGTCGACGTCCCGCTCGCATATTATATATACCCACACACGTTATATATAATACCGCTATACTGTTATACCACTGCGCGGGGGCGGCCACCGCCGCCTGGGCACGTGAGCGTAGTTAGGCTCATATTTATTCAGCGAGGCAGCAAAACTTTCGGGTACTACTACTAAGGGCTTGTCTCTCTCCCTCACTCTCTCTCTCTCTCTCTCTCTTCTCTGTGTGTTGTGCCCCGTTGAGAAAGGGGGCTGCGCGAATAATTATCTATCAAACCGAACTGTATACATACACACACAGACGAGTGAGAGCTCGACCTTAAAAAGCAGGTCTCGTTCGCTTGAATGAATGTATATCATGCCCCAACTAGGAAATAAAATCTCCATGAAAATTTGGTTCATATTTTTTTTTGCTTACCGAACGTCGATGGTGGTCACGAACATGTTGCGATAGACGGCCACCGGGACGAAGCAGAAGCCGAGCGCAGTCGCGAACAGCAGCGGTATTGTCTGTAGAAAAATATGAAAAGATCATAATTAGATTTAGACCTTGCACAGTGACAAAGAGCGTATTTCATAATATAGTTTTTGATGATAAAAAAAAAACAATTTTCATTCCGTATCGATTGTCAACGTTTGTTTCATTTTGCATTTCTGTTTCTCTGCCGACAGTGCGGGCATGGAGGCGGCCGCAGCAGCAGCAGCAGCAGCCGCCGCGGCGGCGGCGGCAGCGGCCAACGGCACGACCATCGAGCACGAGTTCCACAACAATCTGGTGCCGGTGAACGGCAGCCACTCGTCCAGCTCGGGCCGCAGCACGCCCAACAGCGGCGACCCGGCGCCCGGCAAGCTCTTCGTCGGCGGACTCTCATGGCAGACGAGCAGCGAGAAGCTCCGCGAGTACTTCGGCATGTTCGGTACGGTCACCGACGTGCTAATCATGAAAGATCCGGTTACACAGGTGAGAGATGCTTCTTTCTTCTGTCTTTTCTTTTTTTCTTTCCTACTGCTACGAATGAGACTCGGGGAAAATCATTTCTTTTGTGTGGCCCTAACGAATAACGACTGTGTGCGGACCGAGGACGAAACGCTAGAGAGACTTAATTATCTCTCTACGGCTGCTGATGGTGCTGGTGTTGCTGACCCCTCGATTTTTTCCTTTAGTCGCAGCTCGAGCTTAATGACGATCATCGACACTATACGTATAATATTAGACAGACACACACACACATGGGGCGGCGTCGTATATAACTACTTGGAAAGCTCCGCTCGGCAATTTAATCATTACCCAGGCCTCGAGAGTCGTTAATGAAGGTAATTTTCTGTTTTCTATATTACAGAGGAGCAGAGGCTTCGGCTTTATCACATTCGCCGAGCCCGGCAGCGTCGACAAAGTTCTCAAGTGTCCAATCCACACGCTGGACGGCAAAAAGATCGACCCGAAGCACGCGACCCCCAAGAACCGAGCGAAGCAGGCCAACCGCACGAAAAAGATATTCGTCGGCGGCGTCAGCCAGGACACGAGCAGCGAGGAGGTCAAGGCCTACTTCAATCAGTTCGGTAAGGTCGAGGAGACGGTCATGCTGATGGACCAGCAGACCAAGCGCCATCGGGGCTTCGGCTTCGTCACGTTCGAGAACGAGGACGTGGTGGATCGCGTCTGCGAGATACACTTTCACACGATCAAGAACAAAAAGGTCGAGTGCAAGAAGGCCCAGCCGAAGGAGGCCGTGCAGCCGGGCGCCCTGGCGCTGGGCAAGCGGGTCGTGGCCCTGGGCGCGCTGGGCGCCGTCAGGTTAGCGCCGCAGCCCTCGATGAACGTGAACGCGGCGGGTGTCGCGTCGCAGCTCGTGGCCCAGGCCCAGGCCCAGGCGCAGGTGCAGGCCGCCGCGGCCGCAGCAGCCGCGGCCCAGGTACAGAACGCCGTCGCGGGCTACGGCAAGCTGTTCGCCGCCGGCGGCTATCCGGGCGCCGCGTCGGCCCTCTCGGCCTATCGTTACGCGCCCTATCCGATACCCGCGTCGGCGTCGGCGGCCGCGGCCGCGCTGGCAGCCGCCGCAGCGGCCACCCCGGGCGCGCAGATGCCGCAGAATCCCGCGGCGGCCCCGCAGCCGGGCCAGCCCCAGGCGAGCTCGCCCGCCGCCGCGGGGGTCGCCCCGCCCAATCCCTACCAGGGCTACTCGCTCACCAACGTCGACATGTCAAGCTTCCAGGGCGTTGACTGGAGCTCAATGTACGGCATGGGAATGTACGTCTAAGGCGGCAGCGGCAGCAGATGCAGCAGCTACAGCGACCGAAGACCTTCAGGCATATCTACTCACTCACAGGTCGATCCGATCGATCGGTCGATCCGTATTAAAGTGTATTGTCTAGAGGGAAGGACCAAAAGGTGATGAATCCACTACACACATCTTCGTCGAATGAGCCTTCTTCTATTCACTATACTGACGTTTATTTTTACCTGATGAAAAAAAAAAATATTTCCCCAAACTGCGTTATAGTTTGTAGCTTGAAGAAAAAAGAGTTGGCCTCTGTGTGACTCTTGGGAATCCAACGTAAGCGCGCGTATATCCGCTCTAAATAATACCTTTTATCATTATCAATCTATGAAAGATTTTTAGTCTTAATCATACGCACGCGTTATCATGATTTCTCGCTGGCGGCGTAACTATATTGTATCCATGTTAAAAACGACGAGAGATAACGGCGATATGTACATATTTTAATTCGTCGACAAAAACATGTCGTGAATCCTTGTCGACGAAATGAAGCTATTTTTTAAGCCCACGAATTCAGAGGCATCTTTTTTTTTACAAAAAAAAATCACGAAGATTTAAAAAAAATTCACTAAAAATATGTATAGCAAATATTGAAAAAAAAACAAAATACCAAAAAATACTGTTTCTCTTGTCGTTTCAAAAGAGAGATGAAACTCACTTTTCTGCTCAAGACTGTTCTCAATCATCAACCGTGTACTTAGATTATCCGACGCTGCCGGACGAAGCTTGCAAAAAAAAAAACGCCATCGTTGAGAAAGAAACTCGCAAGTAAAACATACTTGACGGCCAAAGTGGTTATCCATTGGTTGAAAACGTTCATTTTCAATTCATTTTAATATCTTTTGCTCGCAAGTTTCTTTGTCATCGTCAGTTTACTTATCACCGCGCATCGAGTATAGGCAGAATAAAACGATAACAAAGAAAAATTAAAAGAAACCACCGTAAAAAAGACTGGGTTTTCGATTATTGTGTAGCATTAGCGAAGGGAATCTTGATCTACCCCGCGAGAAGAGCGAACACAATCCTTTTTTTTCAGTATTTCGTTCGCTCTTCTCGTCCCGGGTCGTTGACACAGACACACTCACCGCTTAAGTTAATGATTACACGAAAAACGAAAGTTGGAAAAGGCAACGCGTTAGGGTTCCTATTATTATAATTATAATTGAATTATGATTATTGAATTACGTATAATTCGTATTGTTATGTAAGGCACTTTTTACTACCTAAGTACATGAAAGGATTCTCCGCGAAGTTTTCTTTAGTAAAAAAACAAGCAAAAATACTCTTTATTATTACGATATTAGTTATAAACAATATAATTTACGGCTACTTATTCTCTAATTAAGTACATTCGGTCATACGGAACCGATTCGATGATAATAATTTAATGATCGCTATTGTAAGTATTATTAGTGATACAGTTTTTCGCGATATTAAAGTTAACGCTCGGCATATACATACTCACGGATTGTCGAATTGTTTTAGCGCGTCTCTTGTAATCTTTCTTTTTAACAAAATATTTTTGTTAACTCTTTCCCCCCCTTCATGTTATGCTCTTCCGCTTCTCCCCGCTGCCCACCATGTGCGCGCGCACGACGTCAGAAAGAGAGAGTACGATACGAATTTTCATGGCAAAAGTACTATTTTCGATTAAAATGAGATTCGTGATTTTACAATAAAAAAAAGCAACTTTTTTCTATGTACGTGTACACATACGCGAAGTTACTTAAAGCATAAATATCCCGTTTTGAAACATTATTCGGAATCATATCCCACGGGCTACATTTGTTGTTGACCTTAATGTGACGGTCACAACAACTAAGGTTGTATAAATTTGCAGTCTCGTTTAGGAAGTATCGTTACGATGATAGATATTCAATAAAAATAATGTAATAATTAATCGATATAAACGCGTTAGTGAAACTCATACTCAGAGTAGATACGTAAGATTAGTCGTTACATAGTGATGTTAAAAAAAACGAGATTCTCTAAAGTAGTCTGTGCAAAGATTTTTCGAACGAGGCTTTTTTGCATATAAATTATAACATATATAAGCCGATGATTGTCTCATGCAAGGATGTCTGTGCGTACGTATCATTGACTTACGCACTGATATTCGTGTATACGTAATCGTGTCACACTTCAGAAAGTCCTAAACCACTTTTCCTCTTTAGCCGTTTGATGCTATACTTGGGATACATTTTTTAAGTATTAACAACATTGTAAAACACTCTATTGTTTGTTGAATCTTTTATTCACAAGAATTTTTTTGTAACACTAGTAATTTTTTGAGAACAACCCTTTTTTGATCAAGTGAGAATTGTATAAGTAACTTTTGAGAGCTATTTTTTTTACACATTTTGAAAATTACTCACTAATATAATGATTGTTTTTTCAATAATTAATATTTATATATAATGTATAATTTTCTTTGTTTGTCTATGTTTCATAGCATTGTGTAGTTTGGAAAATCTAACCATTATAGTATTAGTAGGATCTTCGGATCTTAGTTGCGAGATATGAAGCATGCGTCGGTTTATAAAAAATAAAAATTAAATCGTCATTCTGATCATCATAACATCAATCATTACTTATATCTCATAGTCACTTTTTCAATTTTTTCGAGATCTTTTTCACGAGCGCCTATTTCTAATCATAGTAAAAATTATTTGAGCAATTATTATTGTGAAGCGGCCAATCGTAAAGTCATTATGCGCGGTTTTTCTCAAACGAGCAATTTTAGAAATCGAAAGTTTTAACATTTTAGTTGGAAAATTTACAAATTTACAACAATGGAGCAATTTGACGGGCGTTTTAATCTTTACTTTATTGTACGATACTATTGATACAAATGCCATTTGTATACATTTTGTTATAGCTAATTATTTACTTATTATAAACAGATACTTTTGCCATTAATCGCCGTAGTAGTAGTGTCATAATGTATAGAAAAACTTAACTTTTTATTACTATAATTGTCGATAGCCGGGCATCATATCTTTATTCTCATGCCGCATTTATTCATTTAGCTTTTCATTTTATCTTGGTTGAATTTTTTCATAATTCATCAAACCTCATCATGTAATAACATCGTCATGATCACTCTCATATATAAGTATTAATATTTTACTTACATCATCACATTATCATAATAATTATTAGCGTAAATAGTAGAAAAGCGGTAGTTGTATTGATTAATTATTATCAATGACAAACATGCAAACAGCAAAAAAAGAAACAATAAAGAAAACAAACTTTCTTGGGAGGGACGGGGATGCGAGTAAGAGAATATATTAGTTACAAGATGAGTAATAAATAAAAGTAATAAAGTGAAAAAATAAAAGTAATAATCGTCGAAAATTGTATGCACACACGTGTACGGTGTCGCATTTAACTAAGGAGTCAATGTCAGCATTCAATGATGCTGGTGTATACGCGCGACCGAGACAATTGTTAAAAAAGAAAAAAAAAGAAAAAAAAAGTAAGAAAAAACATCTATTATGCGGGGTTGCTGCTGCGTACATACGCGAGCACTGCTTAAAATTTATAGTAATAATGATTATAAAATTAATGGGATGTTTGTTTCCTTTCTTTCGACCGAAAAAAGAACTTAAATTTTCATGCAAGCCTGATGATAATGACGACTCGAGCATGGTTTTTTTGTGTAGTGCGAGAGCCGTCATTCATTATTATTATTATTATAATTACGTATATGTTAATTTACATATACTTATGTATACATTATATATATTTACATTATATATAACAAAGTGCATGCATTTTTCTGTATATTTTCGATTCTTCCGTAATATCTATAGCTTCCGAAAGCAATAATCAATAGTAGTAACAAACAACTAGTAGTAAAAAAAAACAAACATTAGTGGAAAAAATGATGGATAGATATTTGTAACTATTAAGCAAACTTGTGGCAGTTTTTGAGGCAAATGACAATTTGTGTACGGATGTGGCTGATATCTAGAAGAAAAGTCATATTATTAAAAACATAATAATACATAATAACTTTTTTTGTAGAAAATCACTTTTGTCGAATGTCGAACTTTTGCGCGCATGTATGTAGCCTCCTTAATTATTATCAATTATTGTAAGTATGGATGGATATGTATTTCTGAAAAAAAACTCACTCACTTACAAAGCAAGTCAAAGTCTCAAGTCAAAGCAATCACTCACTAACACCGATACGATTTAAATGATAATATATAAAAAGAAAACGTAATTTAGTTTAGACGACATGCCTAGAGAAATTGCCAATAAAGTAGTTTAAAAACTTGTAGCTAACATGTTTGTGTATTTTCCTCGTATCTGTCACTTATTATTACCTCTCATATTTTTTCATTATCATTATTATTGAATAATATATGCTTCCTTCCTCAAATTTTCCAATCAAAAAATTTTTAAACATTTATTCCTGATTTGATAATCTGTCCAAATGTACATGCCAAAGTAATATTTATTATCGTGTTGGTCTGTGTGTTTGTACATTATTTACATATTATATAACTTTTTTCTATATAACTTATCATTTCTCTACACTTTTTTTAAATTAATTTTTACTTTATTTTTGAATCATTTTTATTTATGAGCAGAAAGTAGCATTGCAGACTTCAACAACAGCAGCTTTTATTTATTATAAAAATAAAAAATTTTGTTCGTAAAACCATTGTTTTACGAAAACAGGTAAGAATCACTAAAAAAAAAGTATCATCAGTAGAAATTTTTTGGCTAATCATAGAAATTGTTGGAATTGATATAGTTAATACGTCTAGATATTTAGTTAATCTTAATTGCATACATTATGTAAATCGCGCTTGTTTTTTATATTACTCAAAGGACACGAGATGTATCTATAGTTTCATGTTTTTTCTACATTATTACTTTATAATATTGAAGTGGTTTTAGACAAATTGCAAGTGTGACTTACTACAGACACTCAAGATTTTTTGCATTAATTGTAACAATGTCAAAACGTGTGATAAATAAACCTTATTGTAAGTATAAAAACAACTACCAAACTTCGTGGTCAAGATGATCTCTATATCTGCCTACTTCAAATCGTGAAAAATGATGTAATGTGCGAAGAAGATTATTGTAAAATCGCTGGGAGAGTTACTGCCATTATTTTTGTCTCTCATGTATATATCTACATTTTTCTCATTTATAAAATTTCAATTCTCAATTCACTAGTCAAAAAGTATATATATTTATAATAAATTCAACTACGAGATTTATAATTGAAAAAAAAGGTGGCGAACATGAAGTTGAATCGTTTGAAATTGGCTGTGAATCTAATAATAAAGTTGAAAAGGCAAGGGTATGGTAAGACTAATTACATAGTGGCTTTGTTAAAACAAATGTTTGCTTGTGTACTCGCTTGCTTGCTTGCTTGTAAACCCATTTATTAAATACTCGTTTAATTAACATTTTTGAATCAAGTGTATAGTACCTCTTTTGGTAAATGTCACTAATCTAGTTTATACATATGGTATTTTTTGCCTACTTTGTAACGAAAACATCATTTGATAAGAAACATAAGACGCACGCTTCTACTTTCTCATTTCATATTTGAATCTTTTCTGAGCAGTTTCGGTTATCTTATGCACCAAATTCATAAAGCAATGGGGAGAATCGTAAGGGCAAAAATAACGGCTAACTTTTCATTGAAAAAAAAGACGTCAAATTCAGCAAATAACATGTGTAAACAAAAAATAGTTGAACAATTATCAAGTTCAAAAAAAAATTATTGAAGCTATTGTTATTATTTTAAAATGAAAAGAAGTATAAAAATTGCTCGATAAAAGATGCCTTTTCATGCATAAGAGTGTCTTATACTAGACAAACTAAAAATCCTTTTTTACGAAACTACTAGAAAATTTCGCGTTAAGAATAAAAGTATCTGAACGAGAGTTGAATTTGTAAAAAAAAGTATTTGGAAAAAAGTTTTAAAAATGTAGAAATGGGAAAAAATTGGAATTCAGCATACGTAGAAAAAGTTTAAATAAAAAGGGACCCACGTGTAAGGTGTAAAATCTTTTTCTCAAAAATCTGTGACAGTTACTTATAATATAAAAAATGCAAAATAAGATATAGATGCGGGTAGATAAAATACAACAATGATAATGGCATCATGTTCTTCCAAAGAAACTTATTTAGAGACGTATAAATCAATATGAAATCTCACTTGCGATTTACGAAAAAAAGTCTATAAACATAAAACAACAAATTATGCGGGTTTGTGACACTAGTACATAAGATGGCAATTTTACATTAATGATAATACTACAAGCAATAATGTTTAATGATAATTATGATATCGTTGTAATATTATTCAAAATATTACTTTTACTATAATACTGTGACGATGATGAATGTTATGTGTCAAAGAATGAGAGAAAAAAAAAAGTAATGCGGCGTAAGCGTCTGGCAAGTAGAAAAATACGATTTGTGTCAGGCAAGTGTAGTATACATATATAGAAAAATAATACATAATTATACCGAGAAGAGGGATCTCGTACATTCAAGATGAATGACTTTTTTAGTGTAATACTCGAGTGCGAGGGTGTAGATGTGTGCGAAAATGCGAAAGATATATATTTATTTAATTATAATCGTGGTTGTGATGCATTATTTCACTTTAATTTTTAATTTTTAAAACGAAAATTCGTGAATAGATTTTTTTCCGAATCAATTATTGACGATGATCGAGATTTTTTTTATAAATACAATGCGATTGCATGTTGTCAAATATATACAATGAAAATATAAAAATAGCTCGCGCCTTCGACTATGACAATAAACGTACTGAATACTTTCATTGATTGTTGCTTGTGTGAAACGCAGTGTTGGAAAGTAAATCTTCGATTTCATTGAAAACAATAGAAAATCTCCGGATATTTTAAATTAAGGTCTCTTTTCTCGGTTTTGTAGAAAATAATTAAGTCATAAAAATTCCTCATAGAAACGAGTCTAGTCGGAATGTCCCTCACAATAGTCTTCAACTCTTGGGTATAATTAGTACTAAAAATACATATCGCTTAATATTGTTCGTGCGTGCATGTGAATTTCCAAAGAGACGAGAGAAAAAAATGTTTGACGCGAAAAGTAATCAAGAAAGTTAATGGAAATTTTCGCGTGGCTCGTGGAAAGCTTTGTATGTGCCGAGAGACAGTTTTTCTGTCTTACCGGACACACAGACGGGACACGCCAGAGCAGAGTGCCCCTTGATCCACAAACAACAAGCGTTTAATCTCAAACTAATGGCTCTTAATCTCAGCTTATTCTAATCAAACATTTTTTTTTATTTCTCTGCTTTGAACTTTCCCTGCTTGGCACCATGGAGAACGCGAAAATAAAATGTGAACAGAAAGCATTTTCGTAACACTTGAAAAAAAAATCGCAGAGTTAATCAAAAACTTACAAGACGATTCTAGTCAGAAAGCGAAACTGTCGCTTCCATCAATGGATTTAAATGCAAGTGAAATATAGTAGTTCATAAGTGAGTTATAAGCGTCGTTCGCTATTAATTATAAGAGATGATGAATTACACGTGTATCGATTATTTTTGCTCCAAGAGCAAAAATATTTTTAACTCGTTTGATTTTCATTCGAAAACGTGTAAGAAAAAATTTCAAATGAGCCTGACACCAATGCGCAGCTTGAAGCTGGCGAGTCATGTGTCGTGTGTATTTTGTAAAACGTACGAAAATCTTTGCGGAATACAGAATTATGAATGAACGAAATTTTGCATTGTATGCGAATGCACTAAAAATGTGATAATATCGCGTTTATAAATAATATAATAATACTTGATCGATCTTCGTACGTTTTTTTAATAAAAAGAAAAAAACATGGAAATACAAAATAAAAAATAATCATCAAAGACTATAATGTTCACATTGTATATAATATTATTATAATACTACGATTATACATGAATATAAATCCAAGAAAAATATATATATAAATAAATATTACATATGCGATATATATATTACATACGTTTAAAATCGATAACGTATTCATACATGTATATTTTTTCAATCTCATTCCAAATAACGACGACTAGAACGACGGCTACGCACGCAAAATGTTGTTTTTTTCATTAAAATATTGCATGCGTATACAGAATTATTGAACCTTCCTTTGATGGAATTAAAACAAAAAAAAAGAAAACAAAAAAGAAACTGTAGTGTATTAATTATATAGTATAACTTGAAAAATAATAACTCGAAGTATATCACATGGATGCGTTTGATTCATTCGATGATCATAGATCATTCGACAAAAGGAAGGGATTAGCGTCGACAACGATTTTTCAAATGAAAAAAATAAACAGGACGAAATGTGTAAACAGGTGTGATAAAGTTCGTTAGTTGTCGTTTGATTATCATGGTGTAAACTACATGACATATCAATTTAAGAAACAAACAATATATAGTTGTATGACTCAGAATGAAAAGTCGAGATTGATGCATACATTCGAATATAAGTATCTATACAAGAGGTAATCTGATCTATAAAAGTTGTAATAGACGACGAGTTAGCGCGTCGCCGTTTAGGCTCTTTAAAAAGTAGTTCAAAGGAGACGTCAATCTTCAACCAAAAATGATCCACTCGTGTCTTTTTATACAGAAAAAAATTTAACGTAAATAGAAATTCTCGAAGTTAAGATCCATCGAGCCGATTGCAGAAACGAAAGCTTCTTTGTCAAAGATAAATATCTCCCCCCACTTGAGTTACCGCAAACAAAGAGGTAATAATACGTAAAAAAGATCACAGCAATATTGACAAAATAAAATGTGCAACTTTCAGTATTTTCGAACAAAGTACAGTAATCAAAAACTTTTACTAATTGTTTCGTTCGCATATAGAAATATAATACAAAAAAATCCTCGGATTCACTTCGAATACGTGTGAGCACATGCCGCGTATAAGTGTGTGCGTTGCAATTGAGTAATAAATACGACAAATTGTCAGTGTCATACAACGAGCGCCTTAATATGTAAGCAAAAAAAAAAAAGATTAATTTCTCAAATCTATATAGTTTAGTCGTTATGGATAATCTTAAAAATACCTAAGAACAAAACAGATTGAATAAAATAGAAAACTAATGGATCAATTATCAACATAGTATTCATATATGTATATAAGTATTTTATTCTTCATTATAACACTCTATCCATAGTGCTTACCTGAAAACCCATCTCACTCACACATATTCTTACCAAGAGAAGAGAAACAATAATAGAAGTAATTATTATTGGATATACAAATATAAAGCATTAACAACCTTTTCTCCCCCGTCATTTTTACTCCTGTGGTTAATCATTCAGAAAACAGTATATAATTTTAATGAATTTGTGTGGTATATAACTCTGCCTAGATTACCGATAATACCTTGTTGAATAAAATAATGATTATGACAACGTAGAATTATATTATAGTCCTTGAACATACCAAAAATTAGATTATAATTACTTATTTATGAGAAAATAAGTGTCTATTAAGGTTCACTGACTTTGCCTCGGTACATAATATAGTAGGAATAATCAATTATTTAATGGATTCGTTTTTACTTATGATTTTCTCGTAGAACTTCAGCATACATTACTTATTAACAATATCTCTGTAAATATGAAAATTATTATTTCGAGTTGTTTTCTTTTTTTGACACATTAAATTTTTAATTTAAAAAAAAAAAAGACTTGCGTCGAATATTATATTATCGTTGTGTTTGGTCATTACATAACATCTACTACTATATTTTATAATTTTGAGAGATGTTTCATTGCACGATTACTTTCCTTCTACTATAATGCCGGCATCCTTCTATATTATGTACATATAGTGTTTGACTGCGCTTTAGCTGCTTCTCACCACGCAAAAAAAGAAGTAAACAAGGTACGTATTTACATATCACCAACAGTGGCCAACGCGCGTATATACATAAACTGCATTTTTCTCAATAATAAATGCGTAAGAGATTCATGCGATCGTTGAATAATTGAAAGTTTAATCTAGTCTTTAGTAGGTTTTTTTTCTAATTAATAATTTTCACCTTGGAATACTTAATTTAGAATACATTTTCGAAATATTGGAGTTATCTATCTATATATACTTTTTTTCGTTAGAACTCATGTGTATTAAAGTGCCTTTTAGATGAATCATAATAATACAATATCAGTAGTTAACAATAGTTTTTTTTCTCCTTTTTTTCTTTGATATCTTTATGATGAGTGTTACTATATACAGTTGATGCCCTTTACTCATAGTCAAAGTAAAATTTTTTCAGTGTATCCACTTCAAGTAGATTTACAAAATTTTTTTAAAGAAATAATTGAACGAGATAGTATTAGAGTAAATTTTGTTAATTATTTTTGAGAGATTAATAAAAAAATATAAAAGATTGACGAAATAAACGCGATGACAAAAAAAAAAACGAAGCGAAAGTATAGCACACATCGAGAATTTATATAAGAGAGACTTTCTGACCTGATTCGAAATGTAAATAACTGTGATACATCATGATATACTTTATATACATTATTATTATATTTTTATACAATCCAGAGTTTGAATAAAAAAAATTATGAAAAAAAAACCATCAATTCCAAGTTTAATGCGATAGTTGTGTTAGACGTTCACCTATATATATTTAATAATGCGTCATTATACCTCATTAACGCGCACCGATTTTCTGTGTCAAGATGAACCGTGTGCCGAGGATACCTCCGCACTCACAAATACATACATACGAAAACTATCGTCATATATCCAATCTCCTAATGGGAATTTGAAATAAAAGAGAGATCGTCGTTTTCCTATAGGGACGAATAAAGTTTTATATTACGCATACACGAGTCCTGCCTGCGCCTTCCTCCTCGTACATAAATAAATAAAAAAAAACCGACGCGAAGCGTCATCGTCGCTTATGAATGAAAGAAGAGAGTAGTAGTTGATAGTAGTTCGCTCGAGACGGGCTCGGGGCACGCAAAGACGACGAAGACGACGAGGGCACATTTTCCGCGCGCAAATAAAAAGAAAAAAAACCGAGAGATAGAGACGCGTTGAAACATTCAAGATCGATCAAAGTTTGCCGAACTTCCATTGTGTCTGCTCCATTCTCGCGCGGCGAGAAAATATCGGAAGTTCGCGATGATCGGTAGTAGATCGGGGCTCTAACCTCGTAGTGCTTCCTAAATTTCTTAAGATTGAAGATCGTCCCGACCCAGCCGAAGGCGAGATCCATGCCCCTGTGATTGGGTCCCCAGCATCTCGGCGGCACTTTCGGGTCCATGTGGCTTGCCTCTTTGCAGGGCATTTTGTGCAGGGCTTTTTTTCAAACGATTCTCACAGATTCGCAGGACAGGAAACTATATCTCCAACCGATTTTTCCCCGTTCTGCAATGACTGCGTGCGTGCGATCACGTTGTTTTTTTTTCGGTTTATATTACATCAGCAGCGGATCGGTGGCGGCTGAGCGCCTGCGCGCGTCTTTTGTTTTTTATCGGCTATATACACACACGCATATATATATATATCGATATAGATACGTGTATAGTAGAGACACATTACATTTTCTCTCCGGCGAGCGGTCAATCAACTCTCGGCAATGTTGACGTTTGCGCTGCTCGGCGCAATACATACATACATATCCCCTCTGATTAATTCACTACTATTCGTCTGCTAGTGCGGAGTCGTAGTAGTAGTAGTAGTAGACGAGCGAGAAAAAAAGGCAGCGATGCAAGTCGAAACTCGCTAATGAGTTTTTTTATCCTCTCTCTCTCTCTCTCTACTACTACTACACACCTTTCGAAAATGCTAATCTCTCGCGGCGCGGCGCGCGGTGCTATGTGTGGAATTATTCAAACCCGTTTAAAAAAGCAGCGGGACCCGAAAAAAAAGTAACGTTACGTTAATATTATAATAGAGTATAGTATAGTGTCGCGCCGACGACGACTCGTCTGCTGCTCGCGTAAATATTCCGCGCGTTAACGTTTTATACTTTATCGCGGCTATAGCGTATACGTATCTTACACAATGTGTGTACGATACGCCGCAGATATGTAAATGGTATTATATATAAAATATATATCTACGTGTATTTTCATGCATGTATATGGAAAGACGTATCGAGGAGAAGCCGAGAGAGCCGCGCGAATATTATTACACTACTATACGACAGAGCCAAGAGAGGAGGAAGGGGCTCGACTTCTTCTTTCGAGAGAGAGAGAGAGCAGCAGCAGCAAAAAAAGGTAGGAGTAAACGGCAACCGAGCGTATAATAATATAAAGAGAGAAACGTCGAATCCTACAAAGTTCATCGGCCAGTAGTAGTAGTATAGTTAAGCTCTCGTGTGCGCCTCGTGTGAGATCGAGAGCATATTATTAAAGAGTCGTGCCTGCCTTTATTTATCAACACGAGCGGAGAGACACACGGTGAATTTCATATTTTATAATGTAAACATACACACAGACACGGACAGTGAGCTTTAAATACGTGCGTCGTGCGCAACTGCGTTATAATACTGTTAGCTCCGCTGCTGCAAGATAATGAGAAATGATGCGCTGATCTAACGCGGTATTTACATTTGTAGTTTTAAAGTGTCACTAGCAGCAGCAGCAGCAGTAGCGGCCGGGCTATTAAATAGGTATCGGAGAAATTATTATTGAGACACACCGCGAAACCTTTTCGCAGCTCTCGGAGGCGTCATCGCGTCACGCGCGAATCTTTTGTATATCCGAAGCGCCCGCGGCGGCTCTCGTCTGGTGTGCTCGCGCAACCCACACACGCAATTCCATTATAATCGGTTTCTAACCTAAAAATAAAAGTTTTGCGCGCGGGGGCGGGGGTGGTCGTAGTTTTCGCAGCATATAACAGATACACAGACAGACGGAGCAGTAGGTACGAAGCAGCAGTAGTAGCAGCGGCGGCGACGACGACGGCGATTCGCCGCTTTTGCCCATATAATAAGTAACGGAATAATACGGACTGTGCCTATTACGCACACACTTTGCTCGTATATATCTATCTATCGCTGTGCAGTTGACGTGTATTGGTCGTTATATATATACACACACACACAGACATGACTCGAGAGACAACGACGACGACGACGACGACACAACATATGTAATATTTGCGATTATTGTACGTATAGAGCCATCGAACGAGCCGAACTGCTCCGAAACGCTGCTACCGCTGCTGCTGCTACTCTGCTGGTGTTGGCTCTGAATGGGCTTGTGCCAAAAGAGTTGAGAGAGAAAGAGAGCGAATGAGAAAATATAACATGCCGTCCAGGTGCGACGAGCAGCTCGACGCAGCGCAACAGCAGCAACACGACGACCCGACCAATCGGCAGTGAGCCTGGTAGAGCTGACACGAAAATAATTCATCCATCAATTATTGTTATTCTCCTCGGAGGCCTCGACGTTCTTCTTTATTATTTTGTAAATAAATTATCTGACTGACAAGGAGATATACATAATATAATCGAGGATGGACGGCAGCGCTGATACTGTGCTCGACACCGGCGGCCTGGCGGTTGGCGACATTCTGCTCGCTGATCACAACAATCATCATCACCATCATCATCACCATCAGCTCAATCATCTCCATCATCACCATCAGCTCAATCATCTCCATCATCACCTGCAGCCGTCGTTCATTCAACAACAACAACAGCAACCACAACCAGCAGCAGCACCGCAGAACAGCGGCAGCAACTCCGAATTCGACAATTGCTTCGCGACTGCTGCTGCTAGCTGCGAGTTCGTCATCGAAGGCGACGATCACAATGATCGTGTCAACAATGCGACCTGCTTCGCGCCCGGCGGCCCGACGTCGTCTTCCACGACGACGACGACGACCGCGAACAGTGCTGACGGCGGTGTCAAGAAGACCTGGAACGAGCTGCGAGCCGCCGTGAGTGATCTGCGCCGCAAAGTGTCCAGCCTATCGTCCGGCTCCGTGCCTGGCTCGATCAACTTCAGGTCACTGCCTGATGGCAGGTAATTTTGACAATTGTCTCTTTTGCGCTTGACAAAGCAGCTCTCCTATGGTATAAGCTAAAGTCTCATTCGTACTCTGGTCAGCTGACTTTTGAAGGTTTATTTTGAGCTTGACATTTTTGTACAATTTTTTTGTATATTTTTAGGATAAGAATATACTTCTTGAGCACACCTAGCAATGCTTGGGAAAGAACATTACTGTATGCGGATGTGGCCCACTCGGATCATGCAAATGGCTATAGATTGCAATGGCAGCCCGTTCTTGAAAACAACTTCCAATGGTTGATAAATTATTTGCTAATGTTTGAGCCTTTTTTTTTTATTTTTTTTTTTCTTATCGATAAATTATTTTGCACTATTGTCAACGATGTAATATTCAAAACTTGGCTAAATTGAAACATTTTCTTGTAGTATGTCAAGTGCCAATCAATTATCAAAAGAAGAACAATTATTATGGGAACGAAAAAGATTAGCAACCGGTGGTATAACCAGTTACGAAATACATCCTGAGGGTGGGAAATTAGTATTTCCAGCAGCCAGTAGTCTTTATCAATGCATAGATACTGGTTTTATGGTAAAAATATTTATTCAGTATCATTTGAACACCTGTAAAAACATTTTTATATAATCGTGTTTCTATTAGCCAGGGCCGTTATTTCCTTCAGAACTGAGGATGTCTACTGCAGGTGCCAAATTATGTCCACAAATTTGTCCATGGAACAATGCATTAGTCGCATATACTTGTGCCGGTGATATTCATGTATCCCACAGTATAACGGGTTCATCTGCCCGATTAACATATGCCAAAAAAGGAGGTAAAAGTTTGGCTGAAGATCCCTTAAGTGCCGGTACACCATCTTATGTAATGCAAGAAGAGTTTACGAGGTACTTCATTTGAAATGTGCATTAGTTGAAAGAATTTTTTTCATTAAGTCATTTGCTCTGACTTGCAGATATATTGGTTATTGGTGGCAGCCAGTTTCACCAGATGGAATTTATAGAATACTTTATGAAGAAGTAGACGAAAGCGATGTCAAAATATTTTGTTTTCCTTCTTCTGACACTTCCCAAGAGGCCGATGAATTTAGATTTCCACGAGCTGGCACAAATAATGCTAGAAGTAATTTAAAAATGGTCCAATTCAAAGTTTCTGACACTTATCAAATCACTGACATTGAAACTCTTGAACTTCAGTACCCATTACACATTATGTTTTCTTGGATGGAATATATGGTTAGAGCTGGTTGGACAAAAGATGGAAAACAGTAAGATTACTCGTTGCAAGCATTGATGAACTCTGTCGATAGAGTTAAATCATTTGAATGTTTGTTATGATTTCAGTGTTTGGGTCCAATTACTTGACAGAAAACAACAAAGACTTGATCTTGTATTAATTTTGGTAGAAAATTTTTGTGAGACTCCACCAAATGTATATAATTCTGAAAATAGGTTTTCACCATTATCAGGAAGCATTCAAGTAATATATTCACAAAAAAATAATGTGTGGGTGAATGTTAATGATTTATTGTACTTTTTACCATCTCGTGATCCTGCAGAGGTTAAATTTATTTGGGGCAGTGAAGAAACTAATTATAGACATCTGTATCTTGTAACAGCAGGTATAGGCGGTATGTGAAATACACTAGCATCTTATATTTGATGAAATAATGTTTATGGTTTTTTATATCAAAATTAACAGGAATTGGAAATGGCATTGAAGATTCAACTGAAAAAATGGATTGTCTATTTTTGCAACCAAGAATACTATCAAAAATTGCCTTAACTAGTGGTAACTGGGAAGTTCTTGGAAAAGAAATATGGGTTGATGAAGCTAATTGTATTGTATACTTCGTTGGTATGAGGGAAGGTCCCTTAGAACAACATGTATATGCAGTTTCTTTGCAACGTCCCTTAGAGATACGATTACTTACAAGACCTGGCTACAGTTATACAAATGTATATTTCAATCAGGAATGTACAATGATGGTCGCTATTTATAGTTGTATAAATTCTTTGCCTGCTTGTCAGGTGCGTTCTAAAACATAAATTAATGTTTTAAATTAATTTATTTATACAGTTACATAAAAAAATTATTATTTATAATTTACGTATTAAATGTATTCATATTAATACACACAAAATCGGTAGTGCGTCATCGTGCTGATGGAAATTTTCATCTGTAATAAAAATTATTTTACTTTACAGGTTTTCAGAATATCTCATTCTGACTGGACTGTAGAAAATATTTCTTTAACACCTGTTGGATTTTTACTTGAACCGACCGTACCAGAATCAAATGTTTTTATCCCAGAATTGTTTAGCTACAAAATTTCTTCAGGAGATGTAATATATTCAATGATTTTTAAACCACACAATTACCAACCTGGAGTAAAATATCCCACAGTTTTGAATGTTTATGGTGGTCCTGAGGTACAACTAGTATCAAACACTTTCAAGGTTTGTTAAAATTATGCACATCTGTAGTACTTTTCTCCACTTTGTCCGCTTACATTTATCATCGACTTTTGCAGGGGATGAGAAATTTAAGGATGCACATGTTAGCAGCGCAAGGGTACTGCGTAGTGCTGATTGATTCTCGTGGTTCGCATCATCGAGGCCTAATTTTCGAAAGTTATATACAAGGCAAAATGGGAACTGTAGAACTTAATGACCAAGTTGAAGTACTTAGATGGCTTGCTAATACAACTGGTTGTATTGATATGAATAGGGTTGCTATTCATGGGTGGTCATACGGTGGATATTTGAGTTTAATGGGTCTGATCCAATATCCTGATGTTTTTAAGGTAAAATCGGAAGGTTACAAATATTTTGGAATATATTTCCGTGAATTAAATTGATATTTTCATCAGGTTTCAATTGCTGGAGCTCCAGTATCTTCATGGTACTACTATGATACCGGCTACACTGAACGATACATGGATCTACCTCAATCCAATGTGAGTGGCTACATGGCGGGCGACATTTTAAATTACGTAAATAAATTCCCCGATGAAGAAAATCGGTTACTCATAATTCACGGTCTAATCGACGAAAACGTTCACTTTTATCATACAAGTCAGCTGATAAACGCATTAGTGAAAATGGGAAAACCATATCAACTACAAATTTATCCTAATGAAAGACATAGTCTTCGAAGTTTGGATGCAAGCAAACATTATGAAACGACGCTATTGTCGTTTTTACAAAATAATTTGTAAATCTGTTAACAAATGAAACTAGCTTTATATTGAATCAATGAAAAGAGCACAAATAAGTATAATTGTTAAAATGAAGATGATAACAAAGTTGCAAGCCTAAGCTACCAACTGCCGGTTTTATACATGTATATAGTATATGAATGTACAAGCATTCAACTTTTATGATTTTTTTCTTAATTGTTACTACTGTCTTATAAAGATACAATTTAGAGTGACTTGTAAGCAAAGACGAGATTTTTAAAAAGACTAACAGTATTACAAACTTAAACGAAGATTTATGTTTGCTACTGTAAACTTACAAAGCTTTCAATCATCTTCAGTTGTTTTGAAATTTTTACAAGTAATTTTGAACTTTTAAATAATGTATATACTTGTAAATTTTATCGTTGATACTGATAATGTGTAATAGTTGATGAAATATTTAATTTGTTTTGTGAATTTTGTTGAAGATATGATTAATGCAAATGAATTCATTTGATTTTTTTAAAAACTATCTAAATTATAAGCGATGGGCAATACTCACAGTTATTTCTGTATATTTACATAAATGAAAGTAGCAATTTTATAAAATAATTTATAAATATATTTATAACTTATAAATTTATATATTTATAAATTTATAAATTTTAAGTATCATTTATAAATATAATAGTCATGTATAGCTAAAATTGTATTTATTTTGCAATACGGTCACATATAATCTTATATCAACTATAATACATTCATATAAGATTATTTTGATCATCTGTGCATTCTTGTAATTTTTATAATTTTACAGTTCTGTCAGTTATTAAACATGTATTTTTGGTAGGAAAAGCAAATATAGTTGCAATTTCCTTGTTGATTTATGTGTTTGAAGCAAGTTGATAATTACATGATTCACTATTAATAAATTAACTATTTTATGAAATAAAAAATAACGTAATTTTACTACAACCCACCTTCCAAAATGATTAATAAAAGAAAAAAATTACCAGTGAAAGAGGATTTATTATATCTAATCAGTTGTTGTATTTAAATATATACAAATAAAACAATTAACAATATACATCTACAGAATCATTTGTAAGAAATGCCTGTTTTTGTTTTTTGATTAAGGAACTTGTACAAGTACATTATTCGTTTGTTCATTTCTTTCCACTTGGTAGGTCTTGCAATTGGATAAATACCACTTTGGAGCATTTGCCTTCTTCGTAGCAACATTTTATATTCTTGATCATCGCGCTTGATACCTTTCAACCACTTAGGAGTTTTGTACATAACATTTGTCAATTTGATTCGACCATTGGTCCAAATGTCAATATAATCATTCTGACCAAACATTGCTTTTTTCTTTGCCCAAGAATCAACTGGACGATAAATTGGCATCTGGATAATTGGTTTGGCATCATCGGTGTGAGCCAAAAGTCCTCTTTGATCTATGTGCTCCTTATAACCATGAGCTCTGACACATCTCTTTTTATCCGCAAAATATCTGAAACGAACTGTAGTGATCTGTGGCACCCAAGCTTTCAAGGTGGACTTGACAAAATTGGATAAATTGGCCATTATGATAACCTAAACGAAAAAAATTATACTGTTTAGAAAAGCACTATTCATTGACAAACTGTTTCATGCCCACTCAAAATGTATCGTAAAATTTGTAATTTAAATCTAACCTTAAAATAATTGAACTATTTTCGTGAAAATCTCAGTAAAATTGTCAATTAATCCAACTATCAAAAACTTATAAAGACACAAATAACATGACGACTCGCGATGCGGTGCCCCATTCGGAGTTACCTACAGAACAGATTACAAACTCGTGTGGAGTACCGACACAGCAAAATACTTACGAGGCCGCTCGCACAACTTATGGCTGTCTGCTGCGATGCGGCTCGCGGTTGGCGCGATTCATTATTAGCAGACGAAAATTTTGAAACGCGCTTAAAAGTGTCAAGATAAAATGAACTTTTTTCAAAACATTTCTTTGATTTGTTGAATAACCAAAGCTGAATTGAATTAAAGTTTTAATTTATTCAAATTTACTTTTTACGAAAATTCCTAAAAAATCGGAACAAATGGTAAAACCGGCATTTTTTCAGCCTACGATACATTGAATATTATTTGACCATTTAACTATGAATGAATTTTATAGCATGGAATTATTGGTGGCATCTCCCTAAATTTTTGATCCCGAAACTGTAAAGGGATTCCCAAAAACTAAAAAAATGAACTTATACACGAATTTATAAAATACATTAAAATTAAAATCGTTCATTTTTTGAATTTTGTAAAATCGTAAACAATAGTAATAAATAATAAAAACTCGCATTTACAGATAAAAAAGAAATTCAAAAACTAAATGTAAATATACCCAACTCATCTGTACTTTGTAGCTTACTACAAAATGCAGGGCAAGCAAATGCAAATGCATTGTTCTCTCTCTCTCTCTTTGAATGAGACAAGCATCTAAGCTCAGCTGAATATTTATCGATCATCGAAGACACAGATACGATTCGGAAGGTGACTGTTGACCTCGAAGATCTCGACCCTGCGTGGAGTTTTTTTCAGGACAATCCCTTCACTTTCGTTATAAGCCCTCTTATTGTGTGCGTGCGCTGGAAAAAAAATTAATGCCAATGCCTCAATGTCACAGAATTTTTTATACATTCATTTATACGAAAGAGATCGTTTTTTAAGAGCAAGTTAAAATCCGAGGATAAATCCATCACAAGTAGCTTTTTAAAATAGTCAATTTTGTTTTTTCCAACAAAAAAAGAAGATACTACATATTTCGAGCGAAACAACGCGAATATTGGTAATAATTATTAAAGCGGTATATATACACACGGCGTGCCGCACTGCAACGAGTGCATTAGGAAAATCGAGTGAAAGTCGTTCGAAAAACGGCTGCTGCCACCACGCGCGTATATAACAGCTGCGTGAAGGGTGGAAAACTCGATTTTATATTACTGGCAGAGAGAGAGAGAGAGAGAGTAAGAGAGTGTGAGAGAGAGCGAAAGAGACGGTATCCTTTGTATATAGATATAGATATAGATATATACAGAGGGAAGTAAACGAGACGGAAAGATCGATGCGGTGACAGTGTGCGGCGGTGCGGCGGCGGCGGTCGGGAAATGAAGCAAGAGAGAGGCAGAGAGAAGAGAGCTAGGAAATATAATAATAGGCGAGCTTCACCGGGGCCTTTAATAAAGTGTTTGTGAGTCTCTTTTTTTTATATCGCGTATAAGAAAAAAACCGCTGCCAATTTATTGGCAAAATGCTTCCTCATAAAAAATGCGATTAACGAAAGGTTTGACTGTTAATAGTCAAATTTTCTATATTCCGTGAATCTCAACTATTTTGGTCTTATATTAAAAAATTGCTG